>JZKD02S1950154.1:258124-286591 GCA_000966675.3 Picea glauca
AGGGGATATGTTGAAAAAGAGACCACGATGGCTACAGAAAGGTGGTGGAAGGAACCTAGAAAGGTGGCATTAACTTCCACCGAAAATCAATACTGTATTTGGACTCCACTGGCCCGAAGAACCAAAAGTGGCTTGCTGGCCTCGAATTAAATGTCTCGTAGGATGGTAGGTGGATGTCTCCTCAGGAGTTAATGAGGGATGGGGAGGTGAACTGCCCATCTGTAGAGCCGTTAAGCCTGACCAGCACGACGGAAATCACGCCACACACAACCTCACAAGAGGATAAGGCGTGGGGGGGAGAAGCGATGGGGGGGAAGATGCGAGGGGAGAAAGAGAAATATAGCTATATGTAGAGTGGGTGATAGAAGAGAGGAAGGAGAGTAACCTTTTCTCTTGGTAACTGGAAAACAGAGACGCAGTATCACAACATCGTGGTCTCAGCTCGAGGGTGGCTAGTGGTAAATCCGCTAGGAGTCGCTAAGCCTACGGTTAGGTGGAAATGAGCACCCCTCTCAGCAGTTGCACTCACTTCTGGTGTTATTTCTGATAAGTGTTTTACATATTGCATCTTGAAATTCATATGCTGACATATATGCTCATAAACTATGAAATTKTGAACGATTACARTATAAGAATGTTTGTGCAGTGTTTTGATAAGAAATGGTAGATGTATGCTTATAACAGAAAAACCATGCATGGCTTATGTTGATAAATGAATTTAATTATGCATAGGTTGAACCAAGTCAGACTTCCAGTCCATTCTCGAGAATTTGTTTCCCCTTATCTGTTTCAAGGAATGCCTCAAAATAGATCTCTTCACAGAGATTCCTTCCTTGGAAAAGTTTACCAAGAACCTGGAAAAAGGACTTGAATGTGCAAGTATTAACAACCCTGTATGAGGAGGAATGTCCCTCTTAAAATCCCAAAGTAGCAACATAGGGATAAGTATCAATCGACGGACGAGATCCCGTCAGAAGATTCGTGGTCATTCATGACCGTTGGATTGATGAAAGAAACAAGGGAGTTACATACCTTGCCCCTTTTCCTCTATCTTCTTGAATAGCGAGGAAATCAGGACCGTAGATCCCCAAGGTCTGTGGGAGTATCTAGACCGTTGGTTTTTCCATGTCCAGAGAGTAGCGGGAGAGTGCACGACGTGGGATAGATCTAAGCCGTCAGATCTTAGCTAGAAAAACCCGACAACCGTTGGATCTGTTAAGAGATGCATGAGGGTTAAGCCCTCATGAACAAGGGAGAAAGTCTCGAGAGAGGAGTCGGTATCGGGGATTCAGAATTTGAGATTCCATGAGTCCTGATGACAAGGGATCAGGACACTCCATGGAGAAAGTCCCGATATAGATCTAGACCGTTCATCCATGAAGGACATGTGGGGGAGATCGAGAGAGTCCATCGGTATTCCGGATATTGGGGATTTGAGTTGACAAAGGATTTTTGTCATTGGGGGTCGTGAGTCACGAAATCATGAAACAACGAGGACCATCCATTTTTGGGAGTATACGTGGCTTCTGGTAAGCGCTTCAACATTTCGACACCCGGGAAAATAAAAGGACAAGAACCCTTGTCTTCATGAGTCGCGAAATACCGATCACTGAAACCCCAAAATGACGTAAGATGTGAATGAGATTGAGGAAAGTTGGGATTTGATCGTAACCATTGATCATCCAAAAAAGGTCATGACCATTTATCTTGGCTGAAGGTCACTTCCATCCATTGAAGGGACACGTGGCTTTCGGTTGACGTTTCGGCGTTTGAGAATTCGGGAAACTAAGAAGGCAAGAAACCTTGCCTTCACAAATCGCGAAATATCGATACCCAAAATTCTGATACGCGCGGTATTGGAGCGGAGAAGTCCCGAAGGAACTGAGACCGCCCATCAAGGGAGACGCGTGGTGAGCGGTCAGAGTCAGGGGAAAGTCTCAAAATCCTGTGGACCATTGGATCCACACTCTTAAGAGCCGTCGATCTCTTACACGAATTTCCATATCGGAATTCAGAGATTTGAATGACGAAGAGTCTTGGAGTCATTGCATTTAGAACTTCTGAGTACCGAAACCATGAAAGGATCCATACCATTGGATCAGGGGAGGCTTACAGTCGTCGATCTCCCTTTGGAGGGAAATTGTGGAGACCTCGAAAGTTTCAGGGATTTGAATGGGGGAAGGTAGAATTCATATATCGCGATTCCCCGAATAGCGAAAAGCTGATAAGATATTGGCTGGCTTAAGCACATGGATACAGTATAGGGTCACGTAGACAAGACCCCAAGAGAGAAACTTTCCCCTCACTAGCCCCATTGCGGTTCGGCGTTTCACTATTTCAAGCTTTGTGGTTCGCAGAGTCGAGAGACTCGACATTCTGGTAGCACTGAGTCGCAAAGTGCGAAAAGATGTCGTGTTGATTTGGCCCATAGTCGTGAACTAAAATCATATGGAGGTGGAAAAAGGAAAGAGATAGCCTGCGCTAAGCCCCGTAGCACTTCAGGGATTCTGATTGTTGAGAAATCAACGAAAAAGTTTGATTTTCATAGTGGGTATGTGACACAGGGTATATAATAGAAGGCGTTCTCACGATAATGATTCTTCTGAAATTTATTTCTACCTTAGATAGTATTTTAGCATTCGAAGAAGAGACTTACCAGAGGAGGCGGTTGCGTGGTCTGTTCCACCAAGTAGTAGTCTACACTGGAGTTTTCCTTTTTGTGGAGAGACAACACGCAAAACTATCTCGAGAACCTCACAATGACTAAGGAAACATCCTCAACCCTAAGAGCAGTCCTTTGATAACCAAATAAATGTCGAGGGTACCATGGTGGTCCTGGTCATGTGTTGGGGCTGATCTGGAAGGACTCGGTTGGAGGGAAGGATGGGATATATCATCAAAAATACGCATACTGAAGTTCCTATTAATGGAGGATGAAGGGAGATTTAACTTCCCCTAACAGACAGACCTCTCCTCTTAGTTCAAGGAGTCACGAAGTGAATGAGGAACCCTCTGTGACGTGACAAATCGAGGTCATTCATTTTCAACTAAACCTTTACAATTAGTCCATTGTTCAGATGAGACTCTGTGAAGGAGCCATAGTTAAGTTTGATTCAGTTGAGGTTTCGTTTCAATATCGTTTACCAAACCTGTAGTTAGTTAGCAACTGGAAAGATGTTAATCACGATTTTGGGTATCCGTTGAAGAACTGAACCATGAACAAGTTTGCTAAGTGTATATACAAAACCCTATGTCCAGCTAATGGATCTAGTTCCTGCACCACGCCTCCAAAGAAGTCACATAGTTTGCTTTTATATGCAAAAGAAATTTTAATCTTTCAGTCCTGCGTGTAACACAGAGGACTTGCGCTAAGGATAATATAGGACCATGGTTCCTAGGTCTAGTTTAGTATGTAAACATAGACACAAGCGAATAAAGATGAGATCAAGGATAAAACTTCTAGAGTTTTTCCTCTTAATGTCACCCATCCAATGTAAGTCGATTGGTGTAGAGAAAACAACTTTTCAAATACAAAACATGAGTACCTCTCAGATTTTATAATAAAAGTAAAGTCTATCTCCTTGGTAGTAAATATATATGAACTTAGAGGTTTATGATACAAAATATATATATATATTTTATGGTAAAATTGAGGTCCATTACACCACAGAAAGCAATATCCATTACTCTCTGAAAAGTGGCCTTGACATTTATAAGCCCAAAAGGCATCTTCTTGTAGGCATAAGTACCCCATGGGGTACGAAAAGTGGTTTTTCACTGGTCTGGGGAGACATCATGACCTGGTTGTATCCCGAAAAACCTTCTAGTAGTGATAGTCTTTCAGAACCAGATACCTGTTGAAGGATTTGTTCCATTGGAGGAACAAGATAATTGTCTTTGTCAGACGCTCGGTTCAATTTCCGAAATTCGACGCAGAGTCGAATTTCGCCAATTTTCTTCCTTACAGGAACTAGATTTGACACCCATTGTGTGTCTCACTGGGAATATTATCTTTGCATTCAATACTTTATTTAGTTATTTCTTGACTGTTGGTTCCATCTTAGGGTGCATCTTTCTTAGTTTTTGTTGAAAAGGTTGAGTTTGGGGTTTCATGTTGATGATATGTTGTATTATATTAGGGTTGAAAGTCTTCAAACCATCATATGTCCAAGCAAAGATATCCTTAAATTCTTTAAATAGTTTTATAAAAGAGGACCACTCTTGTTCGGAGCATCTCACTCCAATATTGATATATTGTGGATTATCTTTAGTCCCTAGATTTACCTTTTCATGAGTCAAGGAAGAACTATTTGTTTTACAATTTACCAACTTTCTAAATTTATCATGGAAATCATAAAACTTCTTTATCCTTACCACGGATTTAGGAATAGATTTTACTAGATCAGATGTCGATTCTGGAGACCTAGGCTCTGATATTACCATAAAATTGCAGAGGTTTTCATCATGAGTGGCTTCATGAATAATTGTGCCTTGGAAGGTGTCCTCCATGTGCAAAAAACTGATTATTTGTTGATCATCATCAAACACCCTCCAATTAGTGACGTTGTCTTGGATCGATGGTCTGAACAATAACTCAATTGAAAATGCATTAGGAGAAAGACCTTATGTGAGAAAAAGTTTAGAAACGACGGTAGCTAATAAATTAGCCTCAGAATTACATAATCTAGGAATGGAATTGATGTTAAATGCGGAAAAATTGTGCATTAGATTCCATACCTCAATTTGGTAACTTTTCAGGTGTGATGATAGGAAATGTATGGAATTTCTTACTTGCCTGACCACAATTTCTAAATTGTGAAATACCATTAAGTTATTTACGTTCATATCTATAGCTTTCTCGAGTCCTTTTAAAAGTGCCTCGTATTCGGCTGTGTTATTGGTGCAGTCAAACTCTAATTGACATGCAATAAAAGTGTTATTAACTGTCGGTTCGATGAGTACACATCTTGCACCATCTCCTTCTTTAGATTTGGATCCATCGAAGTAAAGTGACCATATATGAGCTTCGTCGATAGTGTTTAGCACATTTGGTAAAGCTGTTCACTGAGTACATGTCATGAGCTCCGACATTTTTTCTCGGTCGATGATGGGGGAAGTTTTGGCCATGAAGTTACCGAAGAAAGTGTTCATTCCTTACATTTCAGCTGAATCAGTGAAAGCAATAAATGGTTCATTAGCATCATTCAAATTTGTTATGGTGTACTAGAGGTAACGTTCACAGTTAATCCTAATTTTATTTGGCTTTCCATTTTTTGGCAGCCATAAATGCGACCAATTTATTGCAAAGTAACCATGTAGTTTCTCGAACCAATCCCTGCTCAAGGATAAACCATAGACCTCAGGGATGTCAACAACAATGATGTCAATAATCTAGTGAACTTTAGGATTAGAAGATAACCTAATGAGCACATTTTTTAGTTCACCAATTACCTTAACATTTGTCTGATCGAGCTGAATGATTTTAAGACTAGAAGGTTGAACTTCAGCATTGATTTTTTGGCAAATAGACAAGGGCATGACATTTGATGATGCACCAGAATCTACCATGCAATTTTTTACATTGCTATTGAAAATGTCAAAAGTTAACAAGAAAGGTGGGACATTTTTTTAAGTATTAACAACAAAATTCTGTTTATTTTTAGCTAATGTCCCTGAAATTATTTTATCTACATTTGATACATTTTTTCAGTGAGATCCCTGTTATCTGGGGTTTCAGTTGTTGTTTTAGTAGGGACCTTTTGAGTTGTTTTAGAATTGATTTCTTGGATTTTCTTGTTGTTCAGATTATTATTTTTACTATTTTTTGCGATGCTCTGAAGCATTTTCTACAGAAGAAGAGAGAATTTGAAAAGTTCATAAACAAAAATATTAGCTCTAAGTTTCTTTATGTCTTCAATCAAATCATAATCTAAATTTGGGGCTGCTAGATTTTGTTTTGTTTCAGCTTGTTTAAATTGTTTTGGAGGCACATTAGTACTTATTTCGAAAGAGGATTTACTCTGAGTTTTTCTCTTGGTGTTGTAAGAATGGAATGTTTCAAAATTGGCTTGAAAAATACTGTCAGAAAAATGTCCAAAGACATTGGGAGATGATTCCTCTTCTTCAACTATTTCTTCTTCAAACATGTCTTCAGAATTCTTAGGGGGGACTAAGTTATCATGTGCTTCAAGGATAGTCTGTAGAGCGTATTGTAAGATTTTAAAATTTAGACCCTCAGGGGTCGGATTCGGTTAGTTGGGAGGAAAAGGTTTTCTGAAAGGAGTTTTACAACTTCCTTTGCTCCAAGATGCTTCTTCAGCCAATCTCCTCAAGTCTACAACTTGATTCGATAATTTTTGGACGACCTTTTGAAAACTTTCTAAGTTTGAGGTTTTTGATTGGATTTTAGTTTGTGGAGGCCTAGTAAGAATTTCTATTTTCTTCTTAGAAGATGCGGTTATTTCAGCCTCATTACTAAGATTATATTTCAATATCAAAATATCTTTTTCGATTTGGTTGGCCTCCTCGAAGGCTTCCAGTAACGTAGACTTTTTAGACCTTTTAACCCAAATTATTATATTATGGTGTAGAGATTTAGTGTAATATGCCACAATAAGGATTTATGCAGGCATTGAATCAATGGGGATTCAATTCTTTAATGTGAGGAACCTTTGGTTAAAATATTTTACTTTCTCCTTAGGGTTCATCTTTAACATGGAGAGTTCCATGACCAAGATTTCAGGAGATTTATCATCTCCAAACTTCTCTAGGAAACAGGTCTCGAATTTGTCCCAAGATACAATGGTGTGAGGTTGTTGGGTGAAATACCATGTAGAGGCATTTCCTTCAAACGTGTAAGTAAAAAGTCTACATACTACATCTTCATGTTCTACACTTCAAATTATAATGGCTAGCATGAATTTCTTTATGTAATCCTCAATGATTTTCTTATAATCTGGATCGAACTTTGGTAACCATTTCTTCAGGTGTTTTGGTAAAGGGTGTTGGGGTCCAGTTACAACCACAGAATCTTGATCGAGCCAAGGCCTGGTGGGACTGCTTTGATTTTTCATGGGTGTAGGTGGTGTCGAAGGCTGAGATGGTTCAGATGAAGAACTTCCTTCATTAGATGACTCTCCTCTCGAAGAGGAAGGAGATGAATGAGGTGGGGAAGGTGGAATACTAGATCCTCCATATCCAAGAGTAGGGGCATGGTCAGGATCTGTGGGATTTAAAAGCAGATCAGTGCCTTCAAGTTGTTCTCTGATATCAAAGAAATCTAAAGGTTGATTCAGTGGCTGGCCAGGTTGTTTGATACGGGACAAAGCACTGTGTGTCCTTAAAAGTGACTTATGAATAATTTCTTGTACGTTGGACCCTTGAGGGTTTGGTGTTACTGGCTCAATGGGAATTTGGAAATTTTCCTTCGAGGTGGTTGTTGTTTCATAAGGAACGTTGTTGTCAGAATGACTCTGTGTTACTATAGGGGAGCGAGTTTGTGGGGGAGGAGTCGTGTGACTTCCACATTCCATCAATTGTATTGATTCCCTCCTTCTGGCACCATTTGTTGACGGGCGAAAATGATTGTCTGTCAACTAGAAGAACGAGTCCGGTTCGGGGTTGTTTAAATAACCCAAGCCATTTGGTGTAACTCGTTCCAATGGGTTTAATGGCTCTGTTAGCCAATCTTAAAAAGAAACGAATAAAATAAATGAAATAACTAACTAATTTGTAATCACTATATATATATATATATATATATATATATATATATACATACGTATAATGTAACTATTGTAGATCTATTTAAATAGAATATTTACTTATCTAACTTATGTACATGATATAAAAAATGAAATTTTTAATCTAAACTTACAAAAATCAATGTGAAAAATGATTGCTTGGAAGAAGAAGATAAAGAAAGCACATAAAAATATTTTTTCGTTTTTCCTTTATAAATCTAAACTGATATGGAAAAATACTATGAAACAAAAACATGTGGATAGTCAAATGACGAACCATACATTCAAGTTTCAGTAATAAGTAAATGACAAAAAAATGTAAATGATCTAACCTGTTAGTGAGTTAGCCATATGTATCCAAGCATTTGCATGATTAAAGAACGTCCAACTACCACGTCCAAGAGGGAAACCTACAGTGAACCTTAAGACTGTTCTAAATAAATCCAGAACAATGTGTTCACAGTTGGGTTTTAATAACAGAATAGATGATATGAATAGGTCCTGTGATCTTATTATTGCAAGCGATTACATTAAGATAAATCTGATTGTAACAACATTGCATTTGATCATTCAACTAAAAATTAAAGAGAAATCTTGTCATTTAAGTTGAATAGATTATCACACTGTTAATATCTAAAACATCAAATATGAACGATATTTATAAAAGAATTATCCCAAAACATAACAGATCATGAATTCTAAAGCTATCAAAACCTATTAGTATATTAGGATAAACAAAACATAAATGAAAACACCATTTACAAGAGGCTAAAGCCAAAATGCATAGTGTTGCTCCATTTAAGTCTGTGAATTAATCGTCCATATTCTTCCACAGGCCAAGATGATTTCTATTACAAAATACCGTGTATTAAAAGAGTTCAACTAAACTAAGCATCCTATATTCTAAGATAGGATCATGTCTCAAAAATAGCTCACAGCTACAACAATAGAGGGTCTAAAAAGCCACTCAATATCAAACTGTATCTTCAAAATTACACAAGTTTTGTTTTGATTTACAGAATAAGACAAAAGAGGTGATTAATCAACTAAGTCCAGTAATGCTCCATCTTACGAGATCACAAAAAGACACATCATATCTTGAAAGATAAACAAAATGTGCAAATTAGATATTTATTTAACTAACAATTTCCAATTTTTTAAATGAGAAATTTGACTTGGCTACAAAATCTCACGATTCTGTAGCCAGTCTTATTATTGACAACAAAAATCTAAATCAATCTAATTTGATTTAATAAAATGAAAAGTAAAGAATAAAAAACCAATCTTACCATTTAACTAGTAACAAAATCGAATCACAAACTGTCAGAGTTGATCACAACCTTGACACTCTCATCATTTTTTATGATGATGTTACCTGTTCTTTTCAAACTTTTTTCTTGAAATTGTGCATTTGTTTTGAGTTCATGCTTTTAACTTGTTAATGAGTCAATATGAGCTGTAAGAGCCTTAATATTTTCTTGAAGAACTGGTATGTCTTTGTAATACTGACTTATCCAGTGTAAACAAACTTCACAATGTATAGAAGGAGAAAGGCTGAGGAAGTACGTGACTGTGTGTTGGAACAATCCCACTATACATTTTCGGCCTTTTACCAAGTTTATTTCCTATAAAATCCTTGTTGTCTCTCAGGCATGGTGGGAGGTTCTTCACATAATCGTATGCTTGATTGAGATGCAGTTTAGAAATATCCAGATCTTCCTCTGCCATGAATTTATCAATCTCAGAATCAGAGCTCTCATGGACCTCAATTGATTCGATTGAGCTCACATGAGCTTTTGATCTATTTCATAGGCTCCTTGAAATCAGTCACCCATCTCTCTTGTTGCGAAAACCTATTTCTTGATTTTTCTTTGGTTGTTTGCGTGGGTGTTTGTTGTTGGTTTTTACAATCCGATTTGGGTAGACAAAATGTTCATACTTGGAATCTTTACAAACCCTAGGACTAGCATCTTGTTCCTCACACAAAGTCTATTTGGGAAATTCCCTTTCATGAGGGTTTTCATACAAAAGGTTAGGCCTAACATTTGAGAGCTCAAGAGTCTTTTCTATCATGGGTTTGTCCATCACAAGGGTCTCTACAGAATCTACTGTAACAAATCCATTGTGAACTATGAAACTATCCCAATCGTCATGAAGTGATTTCAAATGATGGACTAACAACAACTTAATCAAACCATAATGGAAAAGGCTTGAATCCAGATTCTGCCTTTTATATCTCTTTGAGATTTTATAAAAACTCCTCAGTAGGTAAAATGGAATGTTTAAATTATAACCAATCAAATGTATGATAAATCTTATGTGGTAAAGGAAGACGAGGCCATAACAGACTTCACAAGTGACGAATGGTATTACCACTGTCAATAAACCATTCCATCTATTCTTAAACAGAGAGATCGACATAACTTTGTCAGAGAAATGAATATTTATGGAGGTGATGAATAGGTTCCATGGAACCTCATCCAACTTAGAATTTTTGAACCATTTTTTTACCACTAAGGGGGAGTCATGTTTCCTCACTTAGGAATTCTCCGGTGACCTCCATTTGAATATTTCCCACCTTGTATCTGCATTCATCAAATGTAAGGGGGAACTCTTTATCCACTTGTAATTTAAAACCCTAGAATTTCTTGAGAAACCTGACCCATCCCTGGATTTTAAGATCATCACTTGCATCATCATACAACAACAAAGTTTGGGATCCATTTGGCTCAATTCAGACGACAGGGGCCATAAGGGTTTGAGAAAAAAGTCACTAACACGACCATAACTCACTATGGGCATCAAACAGTAGCAACAACTAAGGAAAGTATAAGCCAAAACAAAGGAGTAAACCAACATTCACCCCAACGTGGCCATAATATGAGCATAAGGGGTTTCAAACTATCAAAATCCGGCGTTTCAGATAATGAATTCTTTGAGTACAGGGCCTGATTGAAGACCTTAGCTTGTAATGAGGGAACTGTCGTTTCAAAATGACAACTGAAGCAAATTACAAGGTACATCCCATGAGTGTTTAAACCTCATCATATGTAATGGGTACATTGATTTGCCAAGGTTAGGAGAGGATACGATCCAAAAATCAAAATACCAATCAGAAGATTTAAAATTCAAAATGATCTACCAAGCGTCAAATGAATAACATTATAGTCTTAATGCCATTCTATTCTTTATGTGTTTACAAATTCGTCAAGATATAGATTATAATCTAGGAGAAACTCAAAAACAAATGTTTTATTCATATATGATAAGCTTCAAAGAAAAAAAACATCCATTAAAAGAGTTGTGAGATCATTGACCCTACATAAAGACCAAGCCTTGGATATAATTGCAAGTTGATTATAATTTTTCATGTTCCATTCATGCTTTCAGTCATGAATGAAGCATGAAAATAAAAATAATAAAATAGGAACAATCAAAACATATTTTTTTACAAACGAGTAGTCACCTTCAAATAGCAATATTTACATGACGAAGCATAGGCAACAACATAAATTATTATTTATCATTTTAAAAGGAAAAAATCGTGTAGGTTTGCCAACAATTGGCCATCAACAATACAATATTTAACTGCGTGTAACTTAAAAGTTCTCACTTTGGACAAAGTCATGTCATTTGGGCACTGCAGGGTAAGGAGGTATGGAACAATGTTGCAATACCAAGAAGAGGAAGAGAACTTATATTCCATCTGAAACGTAGGTATTTGATAATTGAGTTCCTCTATATCTGGGAGATATTCATGTGATTTCAAGTGATTTATCCCGAGTGACCTGAAATTTGATTCAGCTAACAATTTCTCCAAGCCTTGACCTTTGAATAGTTTGGTCGGATTCACTTATAAATCAAACTCATGAATTTTATCCAAACACAGGCCTCTCTTTCCATCATTTTTAGATTGAACCAAGATTTCTTTGACAATGCTTGTTGGTACGTAAGCGATTATTTTAGAATGCAACAGACATGTCCTGAAATAATTGAGAGCTTTGACCATTGCGTAAGCTATTTTTTCAAGTATATCATATTTTAATTCTCCATCCCTGACAATTTTACTGAAAAATTATATATGTTGATCAAAACCTTCTTCGTTCTTTAGTAGGAGAATTGTTGCAATAGTATGTTCAAAAGAGAAAGAGAAAATAAATAATTCCTTAGAATAGTCCGGAATTTCTAACACTGGTGCTTTGCCTATAGCCTTCTTGACTCACTCGAAAATGTTTTGGATTCTATAGTCCACTTCACTTCTCTATCCTTTTTCAACATATCTATAATTAATTTGACAATTTCTGCGAAGTTAGGGATAAATATTCTCAAAAAATTTATCTTACCTAGAAAATATTGGATTTCTTTCTTATCTGTAGGAATGTTTATCGTGTCAATAGCCTTGAATAACTTAGGATCAATCTTGATTCCTTCTTTTGAAACTATATGGCCTAAGAGTTTTCCTTCTTGCATAGAAAAATGTGACTTTTTAGGGTTAAGAGACAAACCAAACTTTCTGCATTTCTCAAATTTTTTTTGAGGTGGACCAGGTGTTCTGCATTAGATTTGGAGACAATTGTTAGATCATCTAAATAAATAAAAATAAAATTGTCTCTCTCGCCAATGAAATCTATACCCATCTCTCTTTGGAACGTAGCCCATGTGTTCATCAAAGAAAATGGCATTTTATCGTACATGAAAGTTCCCCACAGAGTGGTAAACACAGTGTTTTATTTGTCGTCTTCATGGACAACAATTTTATTATATCCAAAAAAACCATCAATCATGGACATTTTGTTAGCCCCAACTACTTTTTCTAGAACATGATTCATTTTTTGTAGTGGTTAGTTATCTTTGAGGGATGACCAATTTAAGTTTCTGAAATCTACACAGAGCCTTATTTCACCATTTTTCTTTCTGACGGGTACCAAATTTGCTACCCATTTGGGATATCTAAGTGGAACGATGATTTTTTCATCGAGGATTTTATTTAACTCTCTTTCTATTACTTGCAGTAGGATAGGATTTATCTGTCTAATTTTCTTCCTGAAAAGTTTGATACCATGTTTCAAAGGAATCCTGTGTTCAATAACAAAGGTATCATAATTTTTTATATCATCACAGGACCACGGAAAAATGTGGTTATACTTTCTAAGAAACTCAACATACTTTTGCTTCATTTGGGTTGGAAGGTACTTAGAAATCTTGACCAGTTGGATCCTCTTTAGTTCCTACATTATAGCCTTCAAATTCTTCAGGTTGGGGACGTAAGGTAGACTTTAAAGGTATGTCATCCTGGTCAAATAACCTCTCTAAGAGGATCAACCCTTTGGGAATGTGATTTTTTATAAGTACGAGCATGTGGTGGTTTGCAATACTATCTTGGAAGTTTTTCGAGTTCTCTCCTTCTTGCATAACCCAAACGAGATCATTATGGTTTTCCTGATCTATGTGTGTTTCTGAAAACTCATCGACCATCTCCATAAATTGTTTTATATGCTCATCATCTTCAAAAAAATTCTAGTGTTGAACATTGTTTGGGATCGAAGGCCTACGTCTCATTTTGATATGATATTTTAGTTTTAAGACAATAGGTGGTACAAAGGTCATTGTGGCTTTGGATATAGAGTATGCTTGTTGAATTTCCATTATGGGAATAGAGTGAATATTAAAGGATGAGAACAAATTATCTATCAAATCCCAGGCACAATTTCTATATGAACTCAGCCTTGGATTCTTAGCTTGATACTGTTGCTTTATTTGTTTCACAATAAGCTTTGCATCACCATAAACTATTAGATGTTCAATTTTTAACTTTTTGGTAGCCTCTAATCCTAAGACTAGAGCTTCATACTCAGAGACATTATTCGTATAATTAATATCCCATTGTAATCTATATGAAAAGGGGATAACGTACTCATCTCCTGGTGCTACAAATAATAGTCCAACCCATTCTCCTTCTCAGGATGAAGCACCATCAAAAAATATTTCCACATTCCTTCTCTACTATTTACATTTTTCTTTTTTTTTCCACTTTTTTATTTTCCTCTTCTAGCGAAATCGTCATCTATAGATAAAATACAATTTCATAAGTCCTGATACACAACATAGACTGGGTAATTATTGGGGCTTTGTGGGTCACTAACAGTATACACCAACCTAGTCTCTCTGTACAATCGAGTGAATTGTCCACCGAAAATCGGGATCATAGCGTAAGTCATATCCAGTTGAAGTGATCCTCCTAATTTGGCACCCCAAGACCTAGATAGAAGCTTTAGGCACTTGGAAGGGATGTCAACAATGGCTACATCCATCAGGATACCTTTTAGAGGGATCTGTGCAAGTTTTACTACCAAATCTTTGATAATCCCTAGACACTTAACTTTTCTGTAATCAAACGAATATAAGTCTTGATAAGGTCTATTAATTTCGAGGCCTAATTTCTCCATGATCACTTTAGGCATTAAATTATGAGAAACCCCAGAATCTAACATGCAGTTGTGGAGTAAATGATCATGCACAGTTAGTGTAATATAAAATGGAGCAAAACAATCCTTAATGTTTTCAATGTGTGGCCCGAACATGATCGTAGGTATTTCATATTGCAAATTAATAATGTCTGCATGAGATTCGGCATCAAAAAAAATTATCACTTTGTCAATTTTATTTTTATAAATCCAATTTTTTGCAAGCTCAACCAAAGGCATGGGGATTTTAATTTTATTAAGTTTGTTTTCTAAACTGAAACCTTCGATTGTTTTTTCGGTTTCTGTAGTTGGAACTTTTTCTTATGTATTGTTCGGTCTCTTAGTCTGTGTTTCTCTTGTTTCAACTGGCTTTGTCCAGGAGCTTGTGTTTCAGTTGGAAATTTAGTAATTGTTGCCTCATTTGTTTTGTTTCATGACAAAAAAAAAATCGGTGGATCATTCATAGGATTTTTTTCTCTCAGCCTTCAATCATACTTTTGTTGCAGTTCAGTCATTATTAAGTCGGTGAGTCGTTGATAGGTATATTCTCCTAGATTATTGATGCTTTCTTCATTATTAAACAGGGATTCTAGGTCTAAATATTTTTCATAGTCTTGCCTTGTTAAATGGGGATCAAGATCATCATCACTATGGTTTTTTAGATCTTATTCTAACTCCTCGAAATTTTGCATGTCATCCCTCTGCATAAAACTTTCAGTTTTAAATGGAGCTTGGATCTTTTGATCTTCATTTTTTATTTGTATATGTTGTATTTGAGGGTTAAGGTTTCTCTTGAACTAGTTCCTAGCGTAAATATTAGGTTTGGCTTGATTTAATTCCATCCTAGATATCTTGTTTGATAAATATTTAATTATCTTTGCCATTTCATCCATCTTCTCTTCTGCGGATTTCCCATATCCATATGGTCCTTCTTATTATTTGAAACACCTAGGTTCTTTGGTTCCCATCTTGACCTTAGTTTTTAATTTCCCTGATGCCATCATATTAGATTCAATTTCTATGGAATCATCCTACATTTCTGCTAGAGTGGGAGATCTTCTTTCTCTTAAGAGGAGAGCAAAGTCAGGTTCAAAAGACCTGCAAAAGTTACCTTTGCAGCAGGTTGAGAGGGTTTGACTTCAGCTGGGATTTTTTTATACAGTTTGTTGAACCTTTGAGAAAATTAAAGAACCAATTCAAATATATTTTTTCTTAAAGCCCCAAATTGAGTCAAATAATACATATGGTCCTTCTTCTCTCCCCACTGTCTTAGGAAGGCACTTTCTATATCATCATATGACCATATGGAACCTACCGGGAGTCCTCGAAACTGGGTTCTGACTTGTTTTTCAAAGTTTTGTACTAAAATCCTTCTGTAAACATATTCGTGTTCGATGCCAAGGATATCGATGAACTGGTCGAAAAAGGCTATGTGTACGGTTGCGGTTAAATCTCCTTCTCCCATGAATTTTGGTATGTTTTTCATATAATTCTCAAGTAAATCATAAAGGATGATAGGTAGTACCAAGGGGGAGTATCTGGTAGCTACCTTGGAAAATATTATAGTAGCCAAAGCTTGTCCTTGACCTTGTCCCCTTGCTCCTCCACCTCCGATGCCATCTCCTCCAAAAAAAACCATTGAAAGTCTAGGAGACGGACTTCGGGAATTAAAAAGGGTATTTTCAAAAACTTCGAGGGACTGAAGTGGTGATCTTTCGTCTACTTCAAGATGCAGTGAAGGAAGTTCCATAAAGAGATCATTGGGAGATGAAAAAATTAGAATAGGAGGAAAAGGGAAATGTAGACTGGTTTCCTCAGACATACAAGATGTATATATAGGAGAACTGATAGGGGATGAATCCAGGTATAAAATATATTCTTCATATTTTTTAGAAACTGAAACATTTACTTCGAGAAAGGGTGGAAATGTCAGGATGTCAATGACAGTAGGTATCAAAAGTGATCTTTTGTTATGACTGGTAGTAGTATTATTCAATTCAATCTTAACTTTTATCTCAAGAACAAATACCTCTAGATTCTCAATCTTAACTTTTATCTCGGGTCTGCTAGTTGATGTCTCGACATAATGAATTTGTTTAACACGTTCTTTAGGAGTTAGTTCTTCAATTGTAAACTTAGCATTAACTTGTGTAACTTTTGGTTGATATAATTTACCTGTTGATGCAACAGTCGATTTGAGGTATCCCTTTGGTTTTAGCAACCTTTTGGGATATGAAACTAATGTGGTCTACTTATCATATGGATTTTTTCTGGTATTCTTTCGACCAAATGCTAGTTTTGTCTATGGTGGAGTTGCCAAGTGAAAAATCTTTACTAGTGTATTCAATCTTTGTTCACCATCAAAGATAGAAATTTACCTTGTTGTTTTCTAGGGGAAAAATAAATTCGTTTCTCCTTCCCCGACAAGGATGCAAAGAAAATGTTGTTCTTGACATTAAACTTAAGGCTCAAAGAGTAATGTCATGCATCAGAAAATTTTAAGGAGAATTTTTTCAAAGAGTTCTTTTTCTACCATTAGTTATACAAGAAAACATCCTTAAGTGAAATTATATGACTGTACAAAGGTCGTTTCTCGTGTTTGAGTCAAAATTGTAATATCGAATGGTGTGAGAGAAAATTAAAAAATTGTTAAACAAAGTAAGGTGATGCAAAAGCATCACTCCATGTCAGCAGCATGCCATCTAGCCAGGACATCCAACACGCATTTAATGGAGAAAGGGAGAGGCGCAGCCCTCTCAATTTTGAAATTAAAAATTTCAATAATTTTTGTAAGGATTTTAATACCAGACCACGCTTTTGTACAAGTAGTGGTTGAGGTTTCCTTTCATGGTTGCCTGCAACAAGCCCATGACATAGTTAGGACTAGGCATCCATTTATGTAATGTAGCCGTAGGAGCCTCTCTGTGATGGAGATAGATCATAGACGGTGAGGTTGAGGATAAGATTGATAGAGCCCTCTTTGTAATTAGAGAGTGATAGGACAGAGAGAGAGAGAGAGATAGGAGGAGAGACCAGAGCAGAGAGGTCTCGAGAGAGAGTTGAGACATGTTACAGTCCAGTATTTGTAAACATTTGTATAGACATATAGATTAATAGAAAAGCAGTTTTTCCTGCATACTGTGTGTTTTATGTTTACATGTTCTTATGCATTTCATGTTTAAATGCATAACTGGTGAAGTATTTCATAAGTTTCAATTTCATCCCATCTTGGAGTTCTGAGTGCAAGGAGTGCACATAGTCCACAAGGTGTTCATTGACAGAGGTGAGACAACCTCAAGAAATCTCAAGAGGGATACTCTGTTTCGATTTCTGAGAAAAGAGAAGTGTCGAAGAGAAGACACTGACAGGTTTGTTGAATACTCTATAGGATCTGCAAGGTGTGCATCGAGCAGGAGAATGCCAGGTGGGCATAAGGAGTTTTCTTTTCAAGAAAACTTCTCGAATCTGAGTTATTCGAGATCCTCGAATGCAAAGTGTGCACAAGAGTAAATCTTCAAGAGAACGAAGATCAGGAGGGACAATGTTCCTAGAACACAGGCAAGATCCAAAGGAATTGAGCTCACAAGGGAAGTGAAGGTCGAGGCCTTTGAAGCATCAAAAAATATTTTGAGGGGAAGAAATAAGTTCTCAAGCTCAGGAGAGAGAACAATTGTCGTCATATCTTGTGCAAAGAAACAATAGTTATCGGATCTGGAGGAAGGTGCACAGAGTTTAACCTCTGGGAGGTCAAGCAGGAGAGTAGCTGAAAGGAACGATGGAGACACTTCGTGGAGAAGTGCCGAAGTCCTGAGAGCCATAGGATCACACCAAGTTGAGAGGAATTTAAGCCTTTAGAAGAACCCTGGGAGAGGACCTGTATGGATGACATAAACTTTGAGGGAGAATTGTCGAATTTCCATGAGCCATCGGATCCAGAAAAGGTGTGTGAGGTTTAAACCTTGTAACAATAGAAGGAACAAGACTCGTGAAGTCTCGAAAGCATCAGAACCATCCATTTTGGAGGATAGGTGTCAAAGATCCAAGTCCACCAGGGATTTAGACAATGGGAGTTCGAAGAGAAGGAGTCATGAGACAAGAAGTCCCAGCTCACAAAATTACGAAACAACCGACAACCTTCATCAAGGAGGCCACGTAGCGAGTGGTCAAGGTTCAGGAAAAATACTGAAAGGTTGTGGGTCGTCGATCCAGTTGGATCGTGATTGTCGGTTCAAGAGGAATTTGGACCGTTGATCTCTAAAGGGGGAGATTTTGGCATTTCAAGGTTCAATAGATCGAAGGACCTAGAATCGTCTACAGCTGGAATCGCGAAATCGTGAATTACAAAATCCTGAAAGTGGACCATGGTCATGGGTAGATTTTGGCATTTTGGGATCTGGGAGTTTGAAGGACCTAGAATCGTTGCAACCGGAATCATGAAATCATGAATCACAAAAACCCGAAAGCATTCGAAGGAATAGCACCAGGTAATAGGACCAGTTTTATGAAAAGTGACTTAAGGGAGGAGCTATGGAGTTAGGCCCTATTTTAGGTTTCGGTATTTCGAAATACATAGAACAAGAGGAATGCTTGCATCGCGATTCCCCGAATTGTGAAAAGCCGGTAGCGCTTTGACGTTAAGCACATGGTCACAGAGTGGTGGTCACATGGACAAAGGCTAAGGGAGGACCCAGAGTCGTTAATCCATTTTCAGTGTTTTAGCGACCATGAGTTGGAGCGACAAAGAGCCTGGGAGAGCTCGCATGCAGGAGTCCTAAAATCTCGAAACGAGAAATGTGTGTTGGTTCAGAACATAGAAGAGCGTTGGAATCTTAGTGCATGCATAGGTTTTCTCAAAGCCTGTGCCAGGGAGTTAAAGGGACCTATGGATTCATTCAAGGGGTTCCAGTAGGGGTCTAAAGAGCCATTTCATCTCAGAAGAAGATCGATCTAGAGACTGGGAGGTCTGAGTACCTTGCTAAGGTAGGGGGTTTGCATCAAGTGGTATCAGAGCCACTTTCTGTCTATAGACTGCAGGCAGAGGGAGGCAGAGTAGATAAATAAAATACTCTGATACACACCATCATGTGGTATCAGAGCCTGGAATTCATCTGTATATTTTAGATGAAGAGGATTGAAGAGATTCTTTCAGGACGCAACAACAAATAGACAGTTGGGTGGACTGTAGGAGATACTGGAAATTATCTCAGTTGCATAGTAACAACAACAGAAGTTTCCAAGGGAAGAAGATGGCTACTAAAGGCCATAAGCATGGTCAAAGAGAGAACCACCAAAATATGAAGAGAAAGGTTGAGATGGATAAAGAACTCGCCAAGATAAGAGCGAGGATGGAGGAGCTTGCATTTCGAATGCAACAGAGTGCAAGAACACGATGGGTGTATGAATGGCCCATGAAAAAGAAGGTGAAGTGGCCAGTCGAGGAGTTGTTGGTCAAAAGACAACAAAGGCTATTGAAAATATGGTTGAGGTATGCTGAAAGCCTCAATGACATAGAGATGGTTTGCATCTATGAGCCAGAAGTTGGAGAAACCCTCAGTGATGAGGAAGAGAGATCAGTTTCAGGTCTCATAAACTGTCAGGAGGGTTGAGATGAATTTTCCAATTGCTAGGTGGGAAATGAAATGAGGTCATTGGAGGATCTCATAGACTGTCAGGAGGATAGCAGTGGAAATTCATATTGCCAGGAGGGCAATGGTATTAGATTAACTGAAGATATCGTAAATTGCCAGGTGAGCAGGGAAGAAATCCCATATTTCCAAGTGGGCAAGGGAGAGCAGATGATACTGTATGAAAGTCTCATGAACTCAGGGATGATTTCAGGTCAGCAAGGAGTGTTTATGGAGATGGGATCGATTGATCTCATAAACTACCGGGTGGGCAGAAGTGAACTTTCGAGTTGCCAGGTGGGCAATGGGAAGAGATCAGTAGAAGGTCTCGCATACTACCAATGGGGAAGTGGTGAAAGTTCAAATTGCTAGGTGGGCAATGAGATGGGACTAGTTGGTCTCATACACTGCTAGGTGGGCAGTAGAAAATTCCCAGGATGCCAAGTGGGCAAGGGGGGGAAGATGAGGCTATGTGAAAGTCTCATGAACTCAGAGGAGAGTTCGGATCAACAAGGAGTGCTGACGAAGGAAGGTCAGAAATACATTTTGATCATTGGGGGAATTGAAGTATTCCTATCAAGAAGCCCAGTTGAGGCCAGAGTATGTGTTGCAGAAGAAACAATAGAAAAAGGATAGCCAACAGTGATTGTCATAGAGGGAGAGGAGGAGTAGACACTAATGTTTGCCCCAACAGAAGAGGATCACGCAAATAAGATGCTCACTCCATGGGAAATGGAGTTAGAGATGTTGGAGGATTGGTTGAACAATCCATAGCCACTATATGGCTACCACGAGGAGACAGTCATGTAGATGTTAGCACAAGAGAATTTCGAGTAATCGCTCAGAATTTCCGGTCAGGGAGATGAACAGATGATAACTGCAGTGTCGAGGCGTGCAACAGAAGATGAAGGAGAATTATAGTATGAGGAGTAGTTGGAGGAAGATGGAATTCAACCATCACAAGGGGAAATGGCAGAAGCTAATCTATCAGAGAAGGTGACTGAACAACCGGTCAGTCAAGAAAATAAGACTGCAAAGCTGAATTTTGTAGCAGGATGGCAAGTTGAGGCCACAGAGGAAAAAGATGGCATGGGATATCTAGTTGATCGACCCATTTTCTAGGAAGAATTGCAGTTGAGGAGACTGCATAAGGAGAGCCAACCACTGGAGCAGATGGACGAGGTAATTGAAGAAATCATGAGGTTGATGTCCAATTTAGCAGTAGAGACTGCCAGCAATGAGAAGCTGAGCAAAAGGGAGCTTGCAAGAGAAGTAGGACAGTAGCAGTAGCAATAGAAAAGAAGAGGAGCAGATGGACAACTCCAGGGGAAATTTTGGGATCCAGGTGGATTTCAACACTAGAGAAGAGGAGCTCATGATTTTTCCAGCTGAGGAGTATGATGCAGGAGCATCGCTCCATGTCAGCACTGTGCCAGCCATCCAACACACATTTAATGGAGAAAGGGAGAGGTGCAGCCCTCTCAATTTTGAAATTCAAAATTTCAATAAATGTTGTAAGTATTTTAATTCCAGACCATGCCTTTGTATAGGTAGTGGTTGAGGTTTCCTTTAATGGTTGCCTGCAGCAAGCCTAGGACGTAGTCAGGTTTGGGCATCCATTTATGTAATGTAGCCATAGGAGCCTCTCTGTGATGGCGATAACTCAGAGATGGTGAGGTTGAGGATAAGCTCGAGACGACCCTCTTTGTAATTAGAGAGTGATAGGATACAAAGAGAGAGAAATAGGAGGAGAGACCAGAGCAGAGAGGTCTCGAGAGAGAGTTGCGACTTGTTACAGTCCAGTCTTTGTAGACATTTGTATAGACATACAGATTAATAGAAAATAATTTTTTCCTACATATTGTGTGTTTGATGTTTACATGTTTTTATGCATTTCATGTTTAAATGCATAACTGGTGAAGTATTTCACAAGTTTCAATTTTGTCCCGTCTTGGAGTTCTGAGTGCAAGGAGTTCACATAGTCTGCAAGGTGTGCATTGACAGAGGTGATACAACCTCAGGAAAGATCAAGAGGGATACTCTGTTTTGAGTTCTGATAAAAGAAAAGTGTCGAAGAGAACACACTCACAAGGTTGTTGAATACTTTGTAGGCTCTGCAAGGTGTGCATCAAGCAAGAGAACGCTAGGTGGGCATAAGGAGTTTTTTTTTCAAGAAAACTTCTTTAATCTGAGTTATTCAATATCCTCGAATGAAAAGTGTGCGTAGGAGTAAATCTCTGAGAGAATGAATCTTAGGAGGGAAATTGTTCCTAGAACACAGGAGAGATCCAAAGGAATTGAGCTTGTAGGGGAAGCGAAGGTAAGGGCCTTTGAAACATCAGAAAATATTCCAAGGGGAAGGAATAAGTTCTCAATCTTAGGAGGGAGAAAAACTGCTATCAGATCTTGTGCAAAGAACTGAAAGTCATCGGATCTGGAGGAAGGCGCACAGAGTTTAACCTCTCAGAGGTCGCACATGAGAGAGGCTGAAAGGAACAGTGGAGACACTTCATGGAGAAGTGTCGAAATATCGAAAGCCATAGGATCACACAAGGTTGCAAGGAATTTAATCCTTTAGAAGCCCCCAAGGAGAGGAGCTATACAGAGAACATAAACTTCGAGGGAGATGTGTCGAATTGCCGTGAGCTGCCGGATCCAGAAAAAGTGTGTGAGGTTTAAACCTCATAGCGAAAGAAGGAAGAGGACTCACCAAGTCCCAAAAGCATCAGGACCATCCATTTTGGAGGATAGGTTTCAAAGATCCAAACCTATCGGGGATTTGGACATCGGGAATTCAAAGAGAAGGAGTCATGAGACAAGAATTCCTAGCTCACAAAATTGAGAAATGACTGACAACGTTCATCAAGGAGGACATGTGGCGAGTGGTCAAGGTTTGGGAAAAATCCTGAAAGGTTGTGGGTTGTCGATCCAGAGGCATGATTGTCGGTTCAAGAGGAATTTGGACCATTGATCTCTCAAGGGGGAGAATTCGACATTTCGGGGTCCGGGAGATCGAAGGACCTAGAATCGTTTGTAGCCGAAATCGTGAATTAAGAAATCGTGAAAGTGGACCATGGTCACGGGTAGATTTTGACATTTTGGGATCTGGGAGTTCGAAGGACCTAGAATCGTTGCAGCCGAAATCGCGAAAACCTAAAATCATTTAGAGGAATAGCACTAGGTCACAAGACCGGTCATATGAAAAGCGACTTAAGGGAGGAGATATGGAGTTAGGCCCTATTTTGGGTTTCATCATTTCGAAAGACAGAGAACAAGAGGAATGCTTGCATCATGATTCACTGAATCGCGAAAATCCAGTAGCACTTTGACGTTAATCATGTGGTCACAGAGTGGTGGTCATGTGTATGAAGGCTAAGGGAGGACCCAGAGTCATTAAGCCCTTTTCGGTGTTTCGACGACCGAAAGTTGGAGGGACAAGGAGCCTGGGAGAGCTTGCATGTAGGAGTCCCGAAACCCCGAAATGTGAAAGGTGTGTTGGTTCAGAACAGAGAAGAGCATTGGAAGCTGAGAGTGTGCATAGGTTTTCTCAAAGCCTATGCCAGGGAATTAAAGGGACCTGTGGATTCATTCAAGGGGTTCTTTCAGGAGTCCAAAAATCCATTTCGTCTCAGAAGAAGATCTATCCAGAGACCGGGAGGTTGAAGAACCCTACTGAGGTAGGGGGTCTGCATCATAAGGCATCAAATCCTGAAGAGTCTCACCTTGTTGTAGTAGAATAAAAATAGGTGGTGCACCCTTGAATAGAATATAAAGTATAGTAGTTCACACATCTTGCAGGTCTTGTTTTACTCATAGTAAATACAGAGGAAAAAATGCTCATTTAACGAATTAATGATATAATACGATTAAAGTAGTTGTAATACTAAATTGCAATTGCATGCATAGATACTATATTAAATGGTTTTGTGACCCATGCACACATAAGTGTATCAAATCCCACCCCCATGTCCTTCAAATTTTAGCTAGAAAACTGAAGGCTATGATGCTCTGGTGCTTCACGGTCGCTCCTGCGGATAGGGTTGAACCCTAGTCACCTTTCCTTTTGCATCTTGGCCTCTTGGCCATAGTTGTTCTCTCTTCCATGGCGGTGTTGGTTTCCACTCGCAGTGGATTCGACTACAACCCTTGCAGTGGTTTTTCTCAAGTCGCCTCTACTGATCAACCATGTGTGTCTCCTTCTCCCGGTCCTTTGGGTAGTGCCTCAGTTTCTTACGATGAGGCTGTTAAATCTCAAATATCAGCTCATTCTCCCCCCTTTTCTTGGTTCTTGGTTCAATAAGCCCCATCGATTTCTCTTCTCATGAGTCAGGAAGCTGAAGATGAGGAAGTTTACTTTTAGGAAAATGATTTAATCTGTCAGTTCAATGGGATTTGGCCACGTCTTGCGGATCTCAATGGTTGGATCTCATCCGATCAGAAGCCTCTCATTATGAAATATTTGTTCATTTACCCCTTCTCTAAAGCTTTCTTCATTGTTGAGTTTGATCTTGCAGCAGACCAGGATTTGATACTTGACTCTTGCCCTTGGTTTTGGGGAAACTCAGGTTTGTGCATGATGTCCTGGACTCCTTGATTCAATCCTATGAATGTTGTTCTTTCTTCTTCTCAAGTTTGGGTAAGACTTCTAAATCTTCCCTTGCATTTTTTGGGTAAAAATTATCTTAGAGTTATTGGATCAGCATTAGGAAAGTTTCATTTTGCAAGTAAAGAAACTAGAATCCATAGCATCACCTCATATGATATAATTTGTGTGGAAATGGATTTTAGCAAAGGGTTTTCAACAAAAATTATTTTGGGCTGCAAAAACTACTCCTCGACCCAAAATATAGACTATGAAAGAATATCCCTGTGATGTCAAGATTTTTTTGAAATAGGGAACATAGAAGCTCAATGCACTAAGGGAAATAGGAAGGCAGGGAAGAAACAATGTAAATCAACCTGGCGGGAAGGCTCTAATGAAGATCGTCAACTAATTATTACAAACAACTGAAAATCTTCTCCATACCCATATTATTTGAGCCATGATTGCAAAGGCATGTCGACTCAGGAGACACCTCTGAATCATTCAAATATTGTCCCTCAATCAAAGAGTAAAGATGAAACTTCTCTTGATCCGAGAATAGAAAGTTTTAAGAATTCAGATACTCCTGATATGAGAATAGAAAGAAAGGTTCTCCTCAGATCTCCACCTCCTTCAAGATGGGAAAATGAGGCCGATAAAGATGAAGCAACATTGAAAACTCCAAAGAAATCATGTCCCCCAGATCAAGAAAATATGGGGATAATTGAATCAACAACAACATCAATACTTGTCAAAGATGGTTGGACAATAGTTGGGAAGAAGAAAAATACATCACCATAAATTCAACCAATGATGACCATAAGTCAATCCCGAAAAAAAAAAAATCATGTGTTGTTTTTGTCAATTGTTAGGCCATCAATTTGTCTGAATCGATTCATGTAAGGATTTATGGAATGTAGTATTTTTGGATAATTGTAAACATAGGAAAGTGAACTTGGAATCCGGTAAGATAAATCGAGAAATTAGACTTGGGATATTTTTTCTATGTACTTCTTTCCAGCAAGGCCGTTGATCTTTTATAAATACAATTTTAACTGTTTCTATTAAAAAAAATAAAAAATTGCAATCGAACATTTACCAAGGAATTGCATAAAGAAATGTTGAGATATGGAAAAACAAAATAAATGCATAACCCCAAACTGCACAAAATTTGGAATCTATGTCTGCATTTGTATTAATACTAAGAAAGGAGAGAATTTTCTTTATTACATCTGGCAAGAAGTAACTCTGAATAGATCTTTGATCTATGTATTTATACAAAAAATGTCACAACTCAAATGGTTGGACTTCTCATAATAAAAATATCATATATTTGAATAATACAATAGAATGTAGAAG
Organism: Picea glauca; assembly: GCA_000966675.3. Taxonomy (NCBI): domain Eukaryota; kingdom Viridiplantae; phylum Streptophyta; class Pinopsida; order Pinales; family Pinaceae; genus Picea; species Picea glauca. Next base: position 283,896 of record JZKD02S1950154.1, read on the forward strand.
CTGATGAGCTCTGTTGTCATTCTCCTTTATCTCTTTATCTGCTGGCATAAATGTTTATTTTCCTCATTCCTTTAGCTTGGAAACAACTATCGTCTAGTCTTCTTAATAATTTGACATATTGTCCTGGCCATTGTAGTTTGTTGCCATCTGTCCCTCTAGCTATGTTCAACAATGCAGTGAAATTTTATTACCTGCTCCCAACTGTACTTGATTTTTCATGCTCTATACATCGGTTTCATTTATCTAATAATTCCACCATGAACCTTCATGTCTCAATTGTTTCATTTACCTCGAAAGTGTATAACTTCCTCTCTACCTGAGGTATCCTCTTTTCGATCATTTTCACCATCTGAGCTATGTCCACGGAATGTGAACTTGGGTTCACTAGCCATTTATTAATCTTAAGAAGATCAATCTCACTCATTTCCTGAATGACTTCCATAGTTTCTTCTTTATTCTTTCTAGAATTATGTTGGTTCATTTCAATATTGATTTTCCCTAGGGCCTCTGCGATACTTCTTTCCTCAAAATAAATCAGTTTTTTGTATAAGGATGATAATGCCTCTTGGAAAGCATCCTTTACCTCCCTGGATAACCTATTTCTCTTTGCCAAATTCGTTTCCCACACCTTTAGGGCCATATCACCTCTTATTTTTTCAGAAGGGGAAAGGTGAGGAAAATCATGGACGTTATCTTTCTATGCCAATATGATGGTGTCTTGAATTTAGCTCGGGCTTATCAATATTCTCTTTCCTTAATATAGATATCCTTTAGATAAGGGTATATTCCCTCTTATCACTTCTCGATGGCATCAACCTTCATAAAAATATCCTGCTAGGCCATTTCTATTCTTTCGTTTATTTCCAATGCTTGAATTTGGAAGGCCAGAATGTCTATTGAGGTACCTTCGGTCACCTTCAATTTATCTTGTAGTTGTTTTATAAATTCATCACGTTGAGTGATTAGACCCTGGTTGATTTGTGAACTCTGATGGAGCTCATCAAGATTGGACCATAGTTGTTGAATTTGTTGTCGATCATTAGCTCTGATCTGCTCAAATTATTGACTCACTATGGCCTGGACAGTCTGTTCAATGGTGTATATCTCATTTTGTAATTTTTCTACCAACATACACTTCTATCACAGTTATTCAACTAAATTGTCCATAGACCATTTACTGGATGTGGTGAAATCACCTAACGAACCTGCAAATTCTTTTATGAATTATGTATCATCTCTACAATTTCCATCATACACCATTCTTTTCCTTTTGAATATCTCTCCATATTTCTGCTGTGATTCTCTTTTCACAATGGCCTTGCATTTCTTTCTAAAGAATAAATCCAAAGGTGGCATTTCTTTAGGTGATATAGGAGTAATATCATTCACGAAAACAATTTCAGAGTGAGGGGTCTCGACGATGGATTGCAGAGGTTTCAGTGATGTAATGGGAGAGATGATATATGTAGACTGTTGTTGTTTTGTTGTATTTGAGGTACCATCAAGGATGGTTGGTGACAAAGGAGACACCGTTTGTCCTTTTTTTAGAAAGGCTTCTAGTTGAGCCTTAGCCTGAGGTCCTATTGGACTTTATAATGAGGCCTTTAATTTATGAGGCAAAACCTCCGAGCTCTTTGGCGATTCTTCAAATTTATGCTTATCAAAGCGACTGGCTTCAAACCCTATTGACTTGGCTTCCTGAGAAGAGGGAGTGCCTACTTTCTCCCCTTGTAGTATCTTCAATAGGTTGTTTCGTATGTTCCTTTGAAAGTTGATAAAACCATCTTGTTGATATGGGGGAAATGTTTGGAATCTATCTTTTACCTCTTCATAAGACTTAACTCCCCTGAATATTTCATTGTACGAGGAGCATTCGTGTACATGTATTTTCATGTTGAATTGGTACAGGTGGTTTTCTATAGTTTTGTGTGGGTCGTGTATTATGAATTCATTGTCAACCAACTTGAAATCATTTAGAGATGCAACCTCTACTTTAGAGTGACCAAAATCGAGTAACGAAAAGATGTTGACCTGGATAGGGAAAGTCAAACATACATTTTTCTGTGTTTCTTTCGGCTCCTTGTTGATGCCTCCCGTTACCATTTGGTAGGATACTTCTCTGTATACTAGCCATTCTGGTAGAAATCATGGGAGATCATGGGGAGGAACTGAGCATCCAAAAACCCTAATGTAGGAGAAATTCTCCTCGATGAACCAATCAGTGAGCCTTCCCAGGTTTCCCATAATCTTTTCTGAAATCCAAGGAGGTTGTTGAACATACATGCTACATGAAAAGGAACCAGTACATGGTGACATATTTCATAAAATAAATCTTTGTCTCTTTCTTCCCATAGCTTGGAATGATAGAAGTGAATTGGTTCTGCAGTGGTTGGGGTCCAACTCTAATTCATCAATGGGAAAGGAGTCATGAAACAGATGTCGTCCATGATGTATGTCGTCATGTAAAAGGGGGCAAGCTATCCCTTTGACTTTGTTGTTTTATAATCGATGATTTCCTTGTCCAAGTTATCTAAGAGAAACTTGGCCCAATTGAAAGTATAACTCTCAGCTACCTTGTTCATGATAGGTGTTTAGTTCCAATTGATGATGTCAATCAGAGTTCATTTAATGTCAACCCAGGAAGGTAAACTTAGAAGCGCTACCTAAAATATATAGATCTAGAAAGATTCAACTAC
>JZKD02S1950154.1:293638-308584 GCA_000966675.3 Picea glauca
AATGTGATCCACTAATCTCTCTTTAGTTCCATACATCTCTCAACCATATAGACACATAACCCTCTTTTGTCCTTGATCTTCTCCATGAGATCCATGATATCCTCCATGATCTTCTTAATAATCTCTCCATGATCTCCTCAAATTCGAATTTGAACATAGAGTGCCACATAAAGGTGTCTTGGAAGCTTCCTTAGAACCTACACATGTCACAAAAACAATCCACTTTCCATATATGAAGTAAAATATATTATTTTCTAATATTTAATCAAGAATTTCTCTCAAAAATGCTTGAAAATAAATAATATTTGGAAAATATAAATGAGACCCATTAATGGTGGACAATAGGTAAAATGAAGTGACGTGGTGGTGAATAATGAGTGATATAATGGAAGCATAGGTGAAAAATGTATGGTAATGAGTGATATTTGTATGATGTTTTGAAGCCCAAATAATACGTACCCATTCCACGGAGAAATGTGTAGGGCCATTTTTCCCGAACAATCTACAGAGCATCATGGCTACATAAATCATGTGAGATTACAAAGACATTGTGGAATACAAGCCATGAGAGTCGGTTCTAAACTTCTCTGGCTGCCCCCACTAGGTCTTGATTATATCATGACTACTCCCTGCGTACTGGACACATTCCCTTGGCTCGAATTCCAAAATAAATGCAGCATTGTAAGTATATTTAGGATTTGGAGATATCTTATACATTACTGGGAGGTGTTCTGATTAGAAAGAACCAACACCAACATTCTGATGGTTTATGATGCTCCTGGTCTGGATGTTGAAGTTTTCAAAGGCCCAACTTATCATGTCATTATACAACATGAGTTTCGGCCAGGCTTCTATTTTGTGCAGTTCTTACTATGTTATATGTCTAAGCTTAGATGCATAAGTATTGTCTTCTTCATCACTGTAATCCCCTGTACAATTTATGATTTCCTGTTCTATAACCTCGAACACCTGAGTCCAAGATTTAATAGCATTCATGACTTGCGACATGGTGTCTGATAGAACATCCACATTTGGGTTTGAATCCTCACCAGCCACATCAGGCTTCTTCATAATTTTTCGTGGTGCCATGATCTTTAATAAGTTGAGTGAGGTTACCTGTTGTAGAGAAAATCCGTGATCTTTTCAAACTTATAAAGGATTGTTAATTGTGGAATGCGAAAATGAATTCGACATCCAAGTGATTTTATTCAAATAAGATATATTGATCTTCGTATATATTCACCAATGAAAAATTTATTAACTTTAATGTAAATGTATACCATGCGATCTGCAATCCATTCTTGAATCATTACCGTTAATTAGTCATAAATTCCATTAATATTCGGTTGTTTGTATTCGGTAGTTTTAGATGGGACAGAGTGAGAATTTTATGAATCTTGAATCTGCAAAGGTTAATAACCGGATAATAACTTTTAAAACCTTATTTAATCATCTTTAAAAGGGGTTTTAACTGCAAGTATTTCGGGAGTTTAGACTTTGGGAAATTTTAATGTATCTTGAGAGGGAATTCACAAAACCTGAAACCGGGAAGTGATTAATTATCTGTTAATCGATTTTAAGTCTTAATTAATCATATTTTGTTTTAAGCATTTCGTAAATTCAGACTTCGAATATTTTAGGATATGATACAGGATAAACATCTGAACTCTGAACTATGAAGTCATTAATTATCTCTTGACCTTGATTAACTTAATTAATTAAAGTTTAATACTTCGACATTTTGGTTCTTCGATGATTTGTCAATTAGTTCTTTGTTATATTCTCAAAGGGTCATCTCCTGTAGTGACGTGTCATGGATGATGTCATTCTGTATGATGTGTGAAACATGTTACTTGGAATCATATGAATCCTCAAACAAAAATATCAAAAATAGGTGTCACATATCAACTCAGGGATGAATCAAAATATACACGTGTCCAATGACTTGCCTCTTAAAAGGTTTAGGAAAAATCACGAGTGATACCTTCGGGTCTCTAGGTTTCATAGTTTTTATTATTAAGACTTGTCAAAATACCCAAAGCAAGGTGCTCTGAGGTGACCATTATATATTTACCTATTTAAAGTTTAGGCGGCTCCAGAACTGCGGAGGCTATTGATATCGTTCGATCAAAGGAGAAAAATCATCAATGATGGACATCGTGTGTGCCTTATTAATAACTAATCATCAAGGAATTGCATTCAAAATTAAAATATCATTTACCAAGATTCCACTTTCTTTGGCTAAAATCATATTTTCATTTGGTGAAAAGGAAAAAGTTCAAAAGTTTAGAATTGTATGTGTTCCAACAAAACCAAGGTTTGTGGGTAGTTCTCAACAGCTACAACATGTCCGTAGAACATCCACTCCCTGCGATGCATAAATAATTGATCATGTGCACTCCTATCTCAGTGGAAACCCTTTTTCATGTTGTATAAGACCCACCAGACTCAGTTCCAACCCTTTTTCATGTTGGATGAGATTTTTCCATACTCAATCGCAACCCTTTTCCATGCTCGATGAGTTCCACCTGTCACTCCCTCTAAAGAGGGACCACACCAAGCTTGTCCCTGAATTACTTGAACTTTTTTCTTGCCTTGGTGAACACATATGCAACCTGACACTTGGTAGTCACGAACTGGAGCCTGACTGCTCCCTTCTGTACCATATCCATGATATAGTAGTATCTGATATCAATATTTTTCAACCTATCATGGAACACCAAGTTCTATGACAACTTCATGCAACTCTAGTTTTCACACAATATGTAGGTTGCCTCCAATCCAAGACCAAATAACCCACACAACAACTTTCAAATCCATACTGCTTCACTAATCGTTGCACATGTTTCCACATACTCAACTTCAGTCATACTGAGTGCCACACATGACTACTTTTTGCTACTCCATGAGACCATACTAGAGCCAAGACTGAAATAGTATCCAAAAGTGCTCTTCTGGTTAGGAATACTGTCGACCCAATCTGAATCTCAGTAACCATACAATCCAAACTCATGGTTAGATATATATGAGAGACCATGACCTAGAGTACCCTGAAGGTACCTCAACACATGTTTTGCTGCAACCAAATGAACTTGTCTAGGCTGCTCCAAATGCTGACTCAGGGTGTTCACAACAAAACATATATCTGGCCTTATGTTCATCAAATACATAAAGGATCCCACTATCTTCCTGTATAAGGTAGAATCCATAATCTCTGAAGCTTTATTCTACAAGAACTTAAGATTTGATATCACTGGAGTAACCATGGCCTTACAGTCCAACATCTCAAACCTCTTCAATATTTCCACACCATACTTTCCTTTATTTAGGAAAATCCCATCTTATCTTTGCCAAACTTCTAGTCCCAAGAAGTACTGCATCATTCCTAAATATTTCATCTTGAATTTTGTAGCCAATTTTATCTTACATTCAACAATGAGTTTTTCCGCAAATATTAGAAACACTTCATCTACATACAATAGTAGAATCAATGGTTCACCATCCTCAACCCTAAAGTAAAGGTTAGAATATGTACTTTTCTTGGTAAAACACAAGCTCATCAAAAAAATGTCAATCCTACTATACCATGATGTGGGTTCCTACTTCAATCCATATAAATCCTTCATTAATCTACACACATGAGTCTCCATGTCATGTGTCTCGAATCCAAGTGGTTGATCCACATAAAATTCCTCATTTATTTCACCATTCAATAAGGTTGTATTTACATCCATCTGGTGCACCTTCCATTTCATCATGGCGACAAATGAAAGTATAGTCTTGATCAAGGTATATCTTGCTATGGGAGAAAAAGTTTCTTCATTGTCAATCCCTTCCTTCTGAGAGAAACCTCGAGCCACAAATATTACCTGCTATTTTTCAATGGTCCTATCAACTGCGTGTTTTGTCTTGTGGATCCATTTCGAACTCACCACAAATTTTTCCTTTGGTTTGGGAACCACATCCCATACATCATTATTCATAATGGACTCATATTCCTGTGTCATGGAATCTTTCCATACTTTATTTTCTGTAGCCTCTTCATAAATGGAAGGTTTTGCATCCATTATGTCACACAAGCATGCCACATAGCTAGAATACGGTTTCGACTTCTTACTTTCCCTGAAATATTTCTCTGGGGAACCAATTATTTCTACATATTTCATAACCTCTTCTTCCCAAGATGGTATTCTCTTGCAAGAAGGTATATCGACTGGTTTATGAGGTTATACCATGTCATGATCCCCTGGAATGGATTCCTCTGGTTCAACTACCTATGGAACTTTAGGAACTTCATTCTCTTCTTCATGTGCTTCTTTTGCATGGATCTGTTTAGATTTACTAAAAGATTCATTCTCATCGAAGTTTACATCTCCGCTTATCTCCACTTTGTTATGACTAAGAATGTATATCTTGTACGCCTTCGATGTGTCACTGTCACCAACAAATATTCTCTTCCATCTAGAAGGGTCTAAATTTGTCCTCTTTTGATTGGGGACGTGAAAATATTATGAAATGGTTGACTTCTAGCTTCTCTCCTGAGAAAATTTCCTTGTGTGTCTTGTTTTCAAGTACCTTGTGGGGACCTTTATTCTACATGTACACTGTCATCTTCATTACTTCTTCCCACAAATGAATACGAATATCTTGATCATGGATTATGGCCTTTACTACTTCCATGATTTTCTAGTTCTTCCTTTCAGCTATTCCATTATGTTAAGGGTTATATGGAGTAGAAAGATCCCTCTTAATCTGAACTTCCTTGCAATACTCCTTGAATTATTCTCAGGTGAATTCACCTCCATTCTTTGATCGCAAGGTCTTTATCCTCTGCTCTGTCAAGTTTTCTACCAGAGCCTTGAACTCTTTGAAATTTTCAAAAACTTCATTCTTTTCTTTTAACAAATAAATCCAAGTTTTACATGAGAAATCATCAATCAAATATGCATAATATATATACCCACTTAGTTAATCTTCTGAGACCGATCCACATATGTCTGAATGCACGATGTCCAAAACTCCTTTGGATCTGCTATCGCTATTGGGAAAGGAGTGATTCACATTCTTTCGTTGTGCACATCCTTTGCACACACCATCTCATTGTGCTTGTATTTTTGGAAGACATGTCACCCTTTTTCTCACAACCTAAAGAGATTTGTAGTGTATGTGAGAAAATATATTATTCCATAGTTCATTGGGATTCACAATATCATGAAACATTGTGGAGTTTGAATGTCCTTTTAATTTTTATAGTCCTCCTTCTTGAACTCCAATCACTATTGCATCATCAAGGGTCTTCTTTCTAGGCCACATAAGAGCTTGACCATCAATAAATTCTACTCTAAATACTTTCTTATCCAATTCTGAAATTAAGAGAAGATTCTTTTTTAAACCTAGAACATAGAGAACTTCCTTGATCTTCATTGAATTTCGTGAGTTTAACTTGTACGAAGCTTCTCCAAGTCCTTTGATTGGATATTTATAGTCATCACCCAAATTAACCTTTTGAGGTGAATCGTTATGAATAAGTTTAGATAAGGAGCCTTAATATCCTATCATGTGCTTGTAATCACCATTGTCTATCAACCAAGTGTCACTTCCATGAGTAACAGAACCTATGAGGTATGAGATAAGAGGATAATCATTGTCACTTGATTCATATTGCATTGCAACCTTCTTGGGAGGCTCATAATCTTCAATTGGGTGAGCTTGATTCCTCTTAATTCCTTTATTATTCTTAATTTCCATAATGAGGGGGAAATCCCTAACAAAGTGTCCCAATTCCTGACAACAATAACATCTGATCTTTGAGTTGTCTCTTTGAACCATCTTGAACTTCTTAGGTAAAGAATGCTCCTTCTTGTTCTTTCCTTTCCTAGTGTGGGAGGCTAAATCTTGATCTTCATTTTCCATATTTTCTTCTCTTACAATTGTCCTATCTTCTTCTTCGTTACAATATTCCCAAATTGTACTAAACTTGGGAAGCCTCTTTCTTGAAAAAATTCCTTGGATGAATGAATCCCATGACCTTGGGAGGCTATTCAAGGTAGTCATCACCATATCTTATCCTTCTACGTAGTCACCAATGGCTTATATATGCTCCTTGATTTGATTAACTCTTGAGATGTAGGAGTGAATGGTTTATCAGCTATGAATTTTAACATTATTCAACTAAGATCTCAGATTCATTCTTCGATTTGATGTGTCCATCATTTTATTTGGAGAAGATAATGATGATATATGATGGATAAGGTGGTCCTTAATAGAGTCTGCAATAATCATTTTTTATCCCACCATGTTCTTCTTATGTTTTTCCTTAGCTTCATCTCCTTGAGTTTCTTGAATCTCTTCTATAATGGACTTATCCAATTCATGTTCTTCAAGAAGGACGATTACTCTATTCTTCTAGTCCCTGAAGTTATCATCTCCATATAGCTTCTCATCGATCTTTGTTCGGATAGTCATCCTTCCTTCTGTTGGTATTGATTTGTTTGGCAATTGTCTCTAGACTGAAAATGACTCCCTTTTAGGATTCTATATCTGCAAATGGCTTCTATTTAGGAATGCTATGATACCGTGTTGGAAATTTAAATTTTCTAGTTACACAATTAGAATTACTTAATCCAATAAGAATTGTAGTAGGAACATTGAAATATAGACAATCATAGATACAATAGAACAAAAAGATTATCCTGGGAAACCCTCGTGGGGGAGAAAACCCATAAACCAAAGTCCTTAATATAGATTCCTTCAACCATTACAATGATGCATTATAACTCTCCAAGAAAGACCAAGACCAAAAAACCAAAGGAACCAGTCTCTGAGACTTGTGTGCTAGACCTTCTTATGTGCTCCAAGATGCACAAGAGAAGTGTGTGAGTGTGTGTCCAAATGAGAGGAACCTATTCCCTATTTATACACAACAATGTTTATTGAAGATACACCACTTCTAACCTAACTAACACATAAAATAGAGTTGACTAGCCATAATGGGGATTTTTACAATTATAAGTAAAATACCAATAATGTAATAATTTAGGTTGAGTGGAATTGTACAATATAATTATAATAACCTTTTAAAGGTTTGACTAAAACAAATATACAAGAATATCTTCCGTAGTTACACCAAAAATATTAACAAGCAAAACAAGAGTCTTCTTCGTTTGGATGGCTTGAGGAGCCATGGAAGTGTCTAGGAGAACTGAAGAAATTTTCCAGGTTGAGGCTATAATAGGATCAGAACCAGAGTCAATATTGAACCAGAGATCAAGATGAATCCAAAGGAAGAGATCATAATTAGCCATAGTAATATATTTTCCTTGCTTAACCATTGAATGACTATTATGATAGAAAGAGCCAAGGTAACAGGCTATCAAAAACTACTCATTGTCATGAATGACAACTTAATTGGGATATATTTGGAGAGAAGTTGACCAATAGTTTCCATTTTCTTCCAACATTCAAACTACAAAACCCCCTATCAACCATGATCTAACTCATGTGGGAGTTGTATTCCTACCAACATAGGATATGCCACTATCACTTCCTCCACATTAACATTCCTAGCTCCAAATGACACCCATATAGAGAAGACCAATACCCTATCTAAGTATTGATTTACGCATTCATGTATATTTTACTATATATGTGTGTGTACTTATTACATATTATTTCTATGTTTGTATATGGAAGATGAAGGGGAAAAACATAAAAAACAAGTTGATGAAGAAAGCATTAGGTTAAATAACCAAAGTACAATATTGCTTACAAATGATAAAAGAATGAGGTATGTGTGTAGTTTGAGCGATGCAAATAGTTCAAATGATGAATTACAATCAATATAATTGAATGTTACTCAAAGTTTTATGTTTACATATTGGTTTCATTTTAATTATTATGAATGTTTACATTGTCTCATTTTATATGACGATGGATGATGAGTCTCTTATTCATATATAATGAATTTGGTTTATTATTTTATTACATTGTAGAATGTTGTAAAATGTTTCATTGATAAAATGATTTACATTGTTACAAATAATAGAGGTGTATTTCATCCAATAACACATTAATGCAATCATTATATCAAAATGCAATAACAAAAATATATATATATAAATGTTGAGATTATTAATTGAAATTTTGTAAAAAAAATAAATATATATATATATACATATAGGTGCACTATATTCTTATGAACCTACTAAATGGTGCATGTCATAATATAGAAAATGGTGTTCTTTAATGAGTTATATTCATCAATTCTTATTAATTATATTGAAGAACCAATACCGAATATTGTGAAAAAACATTTTTCCTTAGCCTACATAACTTACAATTGATTGTATTTATCATTTCAAAATTTTATGGTGTTCTTGTTTACAATGCACAATGGTGCTCTAAATATAATATATTTACTAATGTTTTAAAAATAATATATGCACCAATTATTAGTGATAAAGAATGCACCGACATAGCATCTCAAATATTGAAATTTTAGTACCCTTCAATGCATAGGGCAATACATACTCAAGTGCATACAAATTATACAAATTTGGGGTGCCATAAAAATAGAATGACCTAGTGCATAATATTTATAAGAGAGCTAGTGTTACATATAAAAAATAGTATGGATGGTTCATACATAAAATAAAAAAAGCATCAGAACCGATGCATAATAAGTATAATAGAACCTGTGTTCAATACAAGAAAAATGGTAGAATTGGTGCACAATAATTGTAAGAGCATTGATTCCTTTTAGTTTTATGTACATCCCTGTACTTGTTTAGTTAAAGTGAACATATGTGTATTATCAATACAAGCATCAACAAAAGAAACCCCCACTAAAACCTCTACCTACTCAAAATTTTTAGCTATATTGAGCATTTGTTAAAACCTCCATTTCAAATAGAATAGGTTAAGTAGAGTTTTTTTTTTTAATTTTGCCAAATATTGTAACACTAAAAACCTCCACAAAAACCTCCTCTACAAGATATTTTCATTGTAGTGTAAGAAGTAATCCTAATTACATATAGAGAAGTCATCACTGAAAGTTAAGAAGCACTTTCACATAAAGAAATAAGGATAAGAAATTGGACCACACAAATCATGCTAAAGAAGATGCAAAGGGGTTGGGGAGTGAAAAGAGGCATTTTTTGAAAACTATCCAAGTGTTATTTATTGAGATCTCAACTAATACAAACATCATCTTTGAAAGAAATGATAGGAATAAATACTAGTAACCATATTTTGATTACATAATTGATGCAATGAGAGATAGTTTATCTCACTAAAGTTTGCTCAAATCATCACTATGAACAACAAAAATGGATGGAAAATAAGATGATGACTTTTTTCAAATTCGTACAACAAAGCAATATCATCAACTATTCAAGTTGCTAAGAAATGCTTAGGACCTTTTAAATCCTTCATTACAATTAGGTGAGGTGAAAAATCTATTCTTTTACCTAGTGATCTAATATACTCATAGAAGGTTGCAATAAATACTTGGAACACATAATACATAATTTAAATGACCATTGTCTCACTGAACTATTCCAAACCCTCCGAAACTAAGAAATATATCATCACTAATAAATATTTTTTTGGTGTTATGTACATTAAGAGAATAAAATAATTTTTATCCTTAATCAAATAAATATAATATTATCCATAATTAATAATCCACTCATCATAATAAGATTTAGATATTGCATTGAAAGAAACACAATAAGTAGAAAGTGGATATCCATGATGAAAAAATTTAGAAAAATAATATTTAAGATTGATGTTATACTTGTTCATTGATACACTACAATGAAAATTATAATTTCCCAATTCAAATCAAATATAACTACTCAAATAACATAAAGAAAATTATCAATTCAGAGATACATTGATTCCAACATAACAAACTTTAAAAATGTTAGTCATATCAATAGTAAAACAAATAAATAAAACCACCCAGAATGCTAACAATCACAAAGAGAAAATGACTTCTATGAACAACTCATTCTGAATTTTATATGGACTCTTATATTGACGATAAACTAAATATGATAAGTAAACCTCCCGTAGCTTCATCAATGCACAACAACTAGCCCATGTCTCTATGTAAAATTATTTTCTTTGAGAAAGTTTTATCGGCGACTTAATACTTAAGATTAAGTTTTGAACCTTGGAACTTTAAAAGATGTAATTTAGTTTTATAATCAATGCAACATAACTGTACATTTTTATATTAATAGAAAACATATCAATATTGTGTGTTGCATCAATTCTGTTTCTGTTTAATCTTATTATAGTATCAGAGAGCGGCTCTAGACCTTACTCCATCACTGAAAGGCCAAAAACCATGAATATATGGATTGTGAACACTTGAACCTCATAAGGTAGAAGATTAGTGAAGATATTAGTGGTAAATAGAGGTATTTCCAGGCATTTTAGAACACTCGTTCACTATAATAAGAGAGACTGATTCGCAGACCACAAAGATTAGGTTTACCAGGGACGTGAGAAACCTCCGAGAAGCGATCCAAAATTTATTTTTACAGGAGCACTCATATGTTTTTTAAAAGATCGGCACAATCGGTGAGGAAGCGGAGCAATAAATTTTTTATTTTAAATTTTATAATATGTATAAAAAACGTGCTCAACATTATTTAAAAAAAATATTTATTATTTAAAGATTTTTTATTATTTCAAAGGAGGTGGTGAGAATTTTTTGGGTTGGGCGTTGTGTGGAGCTATAAGATCCACAATCTGTAAGAAAATTGTGTGGAGCCATAAAGTTGATAAGTCTTTGAGGCCATAGACAGATGCACATTGTCACATTTAATGTGATGTTTGAAGTGGAAGCGGAAGTGGATGTGGATGTGGATGAGATTTTCAAAATGTTTGGAAATTGTTTGTTTGTTGAAGTATGAATGTGGTTGTAAGTATGTTTAGTTAAATTATTGTTTTTGTAAGTTGTCTTGGAAGAATGTATTGAATTTTATTGAGTTTTTTTATAATTAGCTACTCTAACAAATAATAGGAGAATATAGAGGAAAAAGGAAATACAAAAGTGAAGCATGGCATTGATATTTAATTTGTATTTTTTAAAGAATGTTGCAGAGAGAGAAGCAAATTCAGTGAAAGAAATTTCAGTGAACCAAAGAAGTCGTAAGATTAGAGAATCCAAGTTGTAAGATTTTCTATAAGCAATATTTCTTCTCCATGTTCAGTTAGCCCTAATTGAATCAGGCCTACATAGGTCAGTACGTGATAATGTAGCGTGTATCATCAGTTTCGAGCAGCCACCATGATACATCACAACTATCCCTGGTTACTAGGAGCATGAAGTGTTGGCCATGGGAGAGATGATACATCAAGTTGTGCAACTAACCAATGGATAGGTACGAGGGTGTTAGTAGGTGTACTTGTATCTAAGCTTGATCTTGAATCAAAGATCTTCGAATTACAAGGGAGGAATGTGAGATAGGTTAAACTCAGAGTTGGTTAGGACCAAGTTTTGCTTAAGGGGGAGTGTGAAGTCTATTGCATTAGACGTTGGTGATATGATAGTTTTTATCGTATGTAATTAAGGGAAACTGTTAAAGAAAATACCTAATTACATCGTTAGCTAGTTAATTGGTTAATTTACATGTTCATATTAATAAAATATACATCAATAATGTAGTGTGTTGCATTAATTATGTATCTACTTAATATTTTCACTTGTTAGGAGCATTTTATTGCTATCGATCAAGCTGATGTTGCTCTTCCCGCATCATGGGTGGATAAACTATGTGTCGTTGGGGCTGATAGAAGGTTTCACTATGACATTTCGTCTTTCTCTTTCTATTTCCAATTTACTCGATTAACCTTCACACTATTCAATATGCATTTAGAACAATTATTTTATGTAATCCTTTTTTCGCTTATTTGAATCAGCCAGGTCTCGTATTTTGAGGTGCTGCGGGTATTTTTTTTTTGGTAATTTATGTTTTTCCTTTCTTTTACCAATCGAAGGAGTTAATGTTATCACCAGGTTGAAAGTATTTGTTTGTAAACATTTTGTAGGTCCATTTTGTATGAATCATAAGTGTATTCCATAGTAATTATGATAATAATTCATGCTTGTCATTATTGATCAGGAATGAAAGTGTTGTCAGTAATACTTGTTGTCAATTTCCACATCGTCCCAACTAAGAATGAAATCCTGTATATCTCAGGGTTTCAAGTCACTCTGATTTTATGTAAAATTTGGCTATATCCTCAAATATTGCCTTTCGATTGACTCATGGTAACTTTAGTGAATATGGCAGCATGCACGAAATCATTGAAAAATAAGGGATTCCTTTTGTTGGCATAGGATCAAGAAAATAACGTCTTGCTTTTGACAGGTACAATGAATGAATGGTGCTCAACTATTACAATTTCGTCACCATTCCATGTTTTTTTGTGCAGGTATAAAATTTAAACCTTCAAACCCTATAAGTAATGAATCTTAATTTTCTGATTGTGACTTGACTCATTACTTTTGTTTAGTTCCTAGCAAATCTCTAGTTGATTTTGATAAACTTATTTTATTAGGGCGCGGGCCTGAGGAGACAAGGTGAGGCTTCAGAACATGGGTGACAGATCCCATTGGTTGGTAAGTTTTTGTCGATTTGATCGACCACCAGGAAGAGGAGCCAAAATCAGAACAAAAGCCTAGGTATTAGCATATCCAAGGATCGAACAGATTCATATCATCACTTTGAATCGAATGAGGAATTGACATCAATCATCTTCTTGTCTTTACTCTCACGCTGAATAATGAATCTATAACAATACTTCAGTTTCCCCCTTTACTTAGGCGAGTCAATTTGCCTGTATACACACTGCTCTCTGATAGGGTTTTAAATCCACCTTATTTGTAAGTAGCAATAGGTTTTATCTCCAATGATTAATTCAAAAATAAAAACATAAAACTTGATTACAGATCATCCATACGGTGATGTGAGATGGGTATATAATGCATACAGAAGCTGATGAGAGAATCCCTAAACTTTCGTTTCACAAATACAAAAAGAAGCTTATCGTTCAGATCTCCACCGACATAGGAAAGGAATTCCAAGTGGACAATTTTTCTAGATCTAATCTTCTCAAACTGTGTTCCCAAGTTCGAGGTTGATAAATTTCAATATTGTCTGTGACTGGGATGGTCCAACGTTCTTGATTCCTTATTCTTGAACACAATACCTGATAGGAAGTAAGGTTACTCAACCACAGTAGCATGAAGTGCAAATAATTCTTCACGGGGTCGTTTAACACCCATTTCAGTAAGTGCGATTATTCTTTTATTGCATCGTAAACTTGTTGATGATGCTATTCTAGATCCACAAGGTTCATTTTATTGCATTTCCATCATATTTTCACTCGTGGGATATATATCAGTGGGAAAATTAAACTCGACAAACCTGAACCTTCCTAATTATGGATTTCCTTGTGTTGCTCCATGTGGAGACCTTCTAACGGTTGGAAACGGTGACAACAAAACTCATCCGTGAATAGGATTCTAGATCCTATAAAACAGGATTGGTTGTAACCAATGTACCTAAGTTAAACTATGGATGAGATTACATTTAATAGTCAGTTTCTAATATAAATTGCTATAAATTTGTATGCCCRTAGAGGCTGTGAGTGTGTAAGAGAGGATTGAGATCTGACTGTAATCTCCATTAGATGAATAATAAGATGACTGATACCTATGCTTGGTAGACGTAGCCCAACTTTTGGGTGAACCACGTAAATTGTTGTTGCTGTGTTGTTTGCATATGTATTGATTGTCTTATGGTAATTGTTGTTTCCGCACTGGCAATTACAACAAGTGGTATCAGAGCTCAGGAGTTGAGGAGCTGAGGAGGACGCAGCCGGGAAGAGTTACTGTTGAAATTCGTTTTTTGGCAGCGCTCGACAAAGATTTTCACAGGGGCGCTGGCGCTGGACAACAGGCTAATCGGGCGCGCCGGCGCTGGGCAACAGGCTAATCGGGGAGCGCCGACGCTGGAGACCAAAGATTCGGGCACGCTGATAAATAAAATTTCGTTGTTTTTCAAAGGGAGCGCTGTGAGGGGAGCCAATGCTCACCTTACCAGCTAAAGGGAGCGCCATCCTCTCATCCACTTACGCGCGGGTGTTGGGTTTGAGGCAGCGCTGCCATATCTGCTCCAAAGGAGCGCTGAAGAACTTAAGGAGCNGTAGAGGTTGTGAGTGTGTAAGAGAGGATTGAGATCCGACTGTAATCTCCATTAGCTGAATAATAAGATGACCGATACCTATGCTTGGTATACGTAGCCCAACTTTTGGGTGAACCACGTAAATTGTTGTTGTTGTGTTGTTTGCATATGTATTGATTGTCTTATGGTAATTGTTGTTTCCGCACTGGAAATTACAACAAGTGGTATCAGATCTCAAGAGCTGAGGAGTTGAGGAGGACGCAACCGGGAAGAGTCACTGTTGAAATTCGTTTTTTGGCAGCGCTCGACAAAGATTTGCACAGGGGCGTCGGCGCTGGACAGCAGGCTAATCGGGCGCGCCAGCGCTGGGAAACAAGCTAATCGGGGAGCGTCGGTGCTGGAGACCAAATATTCGGGCGCGCTGATAAATAAAATTTCCTTGTTTTTCAAAGGGAGAGTTGTGAGGGGAGCCAGCGCTCACCTTACCAGCTAAAGGGAGCGCCAGCCTCTCATCCACTTACGCGTGGGTGTTGGTTTTGAGGCAGCGCTGCCATATCTGCTCCAAAGGAGAAATGAAGAACTTAAGGAGCGCCCCCACATTTTATAAAATATTTTGTATGAATTTTTTTTTTTAAAAGAGCGCTGGAGGTAGATTCGAATGTACCTTTAATGTTTTTTCAAAAATTAAATCTATGCTTTTATTTTTTGAAAAGTATTGAAGAATTAAAGGTTTTATATTATA
>JZKD02S1950154.1:308594-336282 GCA_000966675.3 Picea glauca
TATCAAGTACCATTTTGTAAGACAGGTCATCGATGAAGGTGGAATCTCTCTTGAAAAAGTGCATACAAAAGAGAACTGTGCAGACATGTTCACAAAACCAGTATTGTTAGAGAAGATACAATGGTGTTTGGTTTCTCTTGGCTTGCAGAAAAGGTGATGAACAGAAGCAGGAGCAAGGTATCAGGTTAATTGTTGTCAAGGTGGAGATTGTTGGAAACGGTGACAACAAAACTCATCCGTGAATAGGATTCTAGATCCTATAAACCAGGATTGGTTGTAACCAATGTACCTAAGTTAAACTATGGATGAGATTACATTTAATAGTCAGTTTCTAATATAGATTGCTATAAATTTGTATGCCCGTAGAGGTTGTGAGTGTGTAAGAGAGGATTGAGATCCGACTGTAATCTCCATTAGCTGAATAATAAGATGACCGATACCTATGCTTGGTGGACGTAGCCCAACTTTTGGGTGAACCACGTAAATTGTTGTTGCTGTGTTGTTTGCATATGTATTGATTGTCTTATGGTAATTGTTGTTTCCGCACTGGCAATTACAACACTAACTGGCTTTAAACAAGGTGATACTTGAATCAATGTGAACCACATGTTTCCTTTGGACATTTGTCTTGGTTCATTTTCCTTTTTCTTAGTCTTTTATGTCAGTACCTTATTAGTTTCCCTTCCTACACTATTACCAATCCCACAATTCTCCCGATAACACCTATGGAAAAGTCATCGTTCAAATGGTTTTTCATTCCAATAGCACCTCTGGTAAAGTCATCATTGAAATGGTATTTCAGTCCGCGATTAGCAATTAAATGGTGCAGATGGTTGTAAAAGAACCCCTCATTGTAAGAAAAGTTCAAAATATATGGGAAGATGTAGGTAATAATGAGAGTTCGATAGGACGTGAAAAAATGTAGGAACAACACCAGAAAATGAAATTGAACAATAAATAAACCTTTCAAACCCTAATCCGGTGGCTAAAGATGGAAGTGTAATAAAAGTTGGCTTGCTACCATGGTTATATAACTCAAAAAATTGATTGGATTCATGTTGTAGAGTCTTTTTTATTATTTATGGTTTTATTATTTATGGGTGGAGAAAATCTTAGTGACAAAGACAACAATGAGTACAAAAGAAGAAGGAAAAAAAAAAAGTTAGCTATCAACAATTATCATATCAAGACAAGTATAAATATATCATTTTGGATTTATAGTAGAGAAAATGTATATGGGTAATAGATATATCAAGATTAACAAAATTTTCAAACAGGGCCAATAACTAAAAAATTAATATGTTAATTCTCTTGATAATTAACAACTATAATGAACATCCAACACACATACTATTATTAGTTGATAAAAATTACATTTAAACAAAAAAATCTTGGATCAAAATAATTTTGGATCTTTATTTTGATACCAACAATCTCAGGAATATATATACATATTAACTTAATTGGGAAGACGCCATATGTCTTAAGGTTTAAAATTGGGCTATGATTTTAACATAGGGAACTTCAATACAATTACTTAACCTACAAGAGAAACTATGAGGTACTTGCATGTGGTGAAGAAACTAACATACATGTAGTATGAGAACTAGCAATAACTTGATATGAGAACCGCAACAAAGACTGAGGGAAAACTCTCCATCCAACCATATACCTTGCTACTTAAATATTCATTAGTAGGGAAGACTCTCCATCCAAACTTTTCAAAATTTTAAAAAAATAATATAATTTTTCATTTATTCTCTACTATAAAACCATGCATGTTTGGGAGAGAATAAACCAGGTAAATTGTTTATTACCTTGTTATTTACATTTTTAGTTGCATTAAAATTTGAAAGTGACTAAAAATTTAGTGTTTTTAAAGATTTTTTTCCACATTATAAATAAATAAATTATTCATCTCGTTCTATACATATGTGTGTCCTATGAATTTATAGGAATTCTCACAACTACTGATTATAATATTCACAAACGCACGAGTGGATTTTGCGAATTGTCACTAATAAATATCAAAAAGTGCACATAGCGGTGCACTTTTAGGAATGCCCCATAAATAGTGAGTTATAAAATAACAACACAGTGGTTAAAAAATGCTCATGCTCTAAGAAAAATGGAGCAATGATGTGTTCAAATAATCGATCACAATGCCAGGTTTTCGATATCAAACTTTTGACTCGAGTGTGTGTCAAATCTATGTCCTGTAAGGAATTGGGAAAAATATCAAATAATTTTCCTTAGTGGTTCATCTTATGGGATGCCCCATTATGGGTGTGTTCTAATACAAACACAATGTTAAACAAAATGTAGTAGTGTTTTTAATAGATGGGCACGCACACAACTATATAAAAGTTTACCATAGAGGTGCATTTTATAAACTACCCAACAAAACTTATAGTACGGGTGATTTGCAAATAAAATATCACACGGTCTCATTTATCAATAAAATCTTTTACAAAGCAATGTGAAACCTCTACATCTCATCACACATAACATACCAGAAATGACATAGTGGGGCATCTTGTTGGAATCCTCTTCCCTCATACATCCGATAACACAATGCACTATATTTCGGTGCTCAACTAAGAATGAAGCATCGATGTATATTTCGGTGCTCAACTAAGAATGAAGCATCGATGTGTTAGACTTTCTCTTCCACTTAGCAATGCTTTGTTTTTTATATAGCACACTAGTCATGGTGCATATTAATTATTGTAGTAACATCCATTACTTTTCCATATTCTTTTGCGAACATAAATTAATTTCAGTTTTTTATATATACAAATTAATTATATGTGTGTGTTTTATAATTTCAATTTCTGTGATCTATGTAAAAACTCTTTTCATCAATTTTTTTTTTTTTTAATTTTTATAGTCACTAGTGTACTCATGTAGTTATATTTGGCCATTTATCTTGTATATTTTAATTAAATTTTTATTCCCTATTATTGTTTAATACTCTTATCTAATTGTCATGACGTTGACATGACATGATACCTATTCAAAGATGGTTGCAACACTTCTATTCATAAGTAAAGGAGTGTTATCTTATTACTACTAAAGTAATTATAATAAATTATGAATATGATCTTCATTTACTTGTTCATATAATATTGCAATTATTTTGAGCTAAGCCCACATATAAATAAACACATATAAATAAACAACGTGACTTCATGTTTTTGGATAAGACTCATACTTCTTATGAGTTATTTAAACTTATATGCCTTATTATAGATTTTGATAACGATAAGCCTTTTATCATGACTCAATGTTCATGCATCGTTTATTGAAACTAACCTTTATACAATTTATATCGATGTTGGTTCTAGTTTTAACTCCTTTATAATTTTTTAAAAGGATCTTTGACGTTACATATTTTCATTGCTATAACAATATTGTGGGTATAAGTGGGTCATATCCATAATCCCACCTTTAAAACTATGTAATATACCTATGGTCTTTGATCACCTTTGGTATATATATCCTATAGTTGGATAAACATATCATGTATCTCACATGGTTGTCATCCTTAGAATCTATGGAGGTCGATACATAGGGTTTGAAACATATACATTTTTCACATGTGTGCTCACATCATAGTCACACATTAATTCCACTAAGCTAATGTATGGTTAACTATGAGTTTAAATGGTACTTCAGCTTGGTTTACACGAGTATGAAGCTTATGAAATTCCATGAGGTAAATTCTTGAGGTATGATACTTCAACTGAACTTAAATTCCAACTATTAGGCCATTAATAGGTTAGCTTTCTCACTCTGTTAGTACCATCACACTTAACTATGGACTTAACTATGGCATGTAAAACCCCGACCCCCATTCATGATTTGATCAATGTATTGTTTTCTTGGTGTGAGGGTGAAGCCATATGCTCCATTCACTCTGATTGTAGGGTTTACTTCCATTAACATTTAGAGTCATGAAGAAACTCAAGCTGAGTTATACAACACCTAGGTATGGATGGTAACTTATACCCATCGTTATGGTGACTGTAGGATTTGATGTTTTACACATCATTCTATTTCCTATTCCAATAATGAATCCTCAACTTGTTGTTATCTTACTTTACTCAAAGGGTAATCTGATTTTAGGTGGTGATTTACAAAGAGTCTGAATGGTGAATGAATTTCCAAGGGCCGACAATATCCTCGTCATTTTTACTTGCAAACGTAAGAAAATGTTATTATGTATTTATTTTTGTCACCTATGGTTTTCATTATGTAGCTTCTCATTTAATTTCAAAGTTTAACATTTCATTTATGGGTTTTTTTTAGGTTAAAATGACAACTTTTAAAGAATGACTCAACCTATGTAACGAACAAAAGACCGGTACTAGCTACCCTAGTTCATTTTCTCAGTTCATACCTGGATTTCCCAAGTTCAGGACTAATGATCTAGGAGGATCTGAGGAATCTTCACATAGGCCCAGGAGGGTCCTTAACACTCACAGATGTCCCAGGGGATCCATAAATGCTCAAAATTTGACCATCTCAAATCATCCTGAAAATATAATCATTCCATAGAGCTCGTCATCAAATTTTCAATGGTGGAAATAGAAATTCAAACGGATATAGTATGTAAAAGTTATAAGTGGTCAAAGTTCAATTAAAACAAGGTCAAAGTCAAAAGTCAAAGGGGTAAAATGACACATATCATGAAAGTACAATTACACATGGCATGTAGAGGCGATCTGGCCACACCCCAAGGTTCCACGTGGACTAATCATACAATTCATTTGGAAGATGAGTTGGGAAATTATACCTCCACATGGTGAAATGGTTCGTCAACATGTGGAAAGGATAACCAATGAGAGGTTGGCACATGTAATCCCCTCATTGGCCAACATTGGTTTATATTGTATAAAATTTTGGGTTGACAGGGGTCAAACCCACGACCTCTGTGAGCACCCAAATCCTTAACATACCTTCCACAACCAACACACCATCACAATGAATCTTAACCTATAATGTCACAAGATATATTTAAGGTCAAGTTAAAGGTTTATTTGGGTGGCTAAAGGGACGAGGGCCTAAGACCTCGACCCTATCCTTAGACCCTAGTCCATACACCATACCAAAAGACTGTTCCATAAAATCCACAGGGATTTTAACCATATGCGACGGGACTTGTAAGACATATAGTATATATTATATGCTATATACAATATATATATATATATATAACCAAAAAACAGATATGCCATGAGAATAGAACCCTGACCTCTTCTATAATAGAAGATAGTTTTAACCAATAAACTAATGACTCCAAATTTAATGGAGATACCGACATGTTTTGTAATCAAGTTGTCAACTAATTCGTGAGGTGGTTTTAGGGTCGGGCCTATATATTGGGCACTGATCCCAAATCCAATAGAGAACGCATCCCTATGTGCACAAATCCTAAGTCAAGGACATGGAAAGAATTTCGAGACAGGGCATGATTTTCGAGATTCCATGGATGCATTGGAGTACGTGGAAAGTACAATCCAAGTTTTGTGTTCCACCGTAAAGCATGTGAAATGGTAAAGTCTTGATGGAATTTCAAGTGTTTGATAACAATTATGCACGATTTTTCACAAGGATCATGAATATGATGTTTTTTTTGTTATTTGAAATCGTTCATAAAAACAATTCTCAATTTGTCATTAATGGGCATTTAATGCATTATTTTGCATGTCAAGGAGTGTGAAATTGTGTTAGTCTAGAAATTGGTCGACTTTATAGTCAAAAGTTTCATAATTTTGAAAGGATTTCAATGGTGTAGTTATTGTATTGTTTTGAGAAAACAAATTTAATATCATCCATTAAATTGACATATGTGAGTCATTTTACATGTGATTTTTGGTACTTGAGATGGAGAAGGAAGTTTTCATTGGATTGAATGGAACTTAAGGATGAAACAAAAGTATGTGATTTGAGTTTTTTTATTTTCTGTTGTATCATCTCACCATCACCAAAAAGGATAATCTTTAGTTTATGAGTTTTTTGGGTAAAAATCACATCATCATAATTCTCCAAACCACCACAATACGATCACTAAATTAATTTTGAGTCAAGTTATATGTTGCATGTATATATGTAAAGAGAGAAGTGGTATCTAAGAAATTTCGGATCAACTAACTACACACATCTCTATCAAGTTTAAATATTTTTCATTACAACAATGTCAAAAGAATCCGTTTGGTTAATATCGTTGAGCAAAGAGTCTTTCTATAGAAGTTTAGTAACTGTGTAATATTCTTTACAATACTTTTTATGGTCTATATCCCTGATAAAAATCAAAGATATAATTTATAGCTTTGTTTTTAGTTAACATTATACTCTGGGATTGACTCCAACGCCATAGGCATGACTAATGGAGAAACCATTTCACATATATAACTCTACTAAATTGTTAGTGTTATACATTTATTACTCTTTTTCAATTTTTTCGATGCTTAAATGTTTTCGGTTTTATAGAAAAAGGTTTACCATTACTTTTTTTTTACTTCAAGTCGAGACTTCATAGTCAATGGATTTCATGAGTTCGTTTTAAAATATTATCATACTATATCTTGAAGTAACACTTTGGTTATAACTAGCCCGACCACTTAAACCCGTGGCTAATGTACGCCTAAAGGCGATGAAAATCCGCAGTAGGATGTCTGTAATACATTGTTGTACTTAATGTAATATTTTTGGTTTGTACTTAATCTGCAGTAGGATGTATGTAATACATTTGTTGTACTTAATGTAATACATTAAGTTAGCGGCTGTTCTCCCCTCCATATGAATTGCTCGAACAATCAATGGTCGTATTCCGGTCGTTTCCGCTTGCAACCGTATGCTTCACCGCAGTAGGGGAGGATTCATTGCCCATGCGCAAAGAGAACACCATTAAAAGCCAAAGGTATCGAGCAAATCAAAAGACAATCATCTCGAATTAACTTAAGATGGATATAACATGAAATCAGACAAACGTGGTTACGGTTCACAACTCAGTTTGGTTCACATTTCAGCAGTTATACCTGCAATTTATTTTAGATAGTGTCTGCTAAACATTCAAACGTGGCAATGAAATTTTGCATATATATTAATTTTTGTTAATCATCTTAACGTGGTAAGCATATGGCCTCACAGTAATTTCTTAATATGATTAGGTAAATGTGAAAAAGTAAACATGTTAACACATGCATTCATAAATACAAAGAAGTTATGAACAGTAAATCTCATCCATTGATTTGGGAGGACTACTAAGAATATGCCAGCATCTTCAATCACTAGCCATAAGATTAAAATTTAATGTTAAAAGATCATTAAATGTGCCCATTATCAATAGGTGTGCGCCTTTCAGCGTAATAACTCATTACATTGAGATAAATCGTGAGCCTTCCTTTAACTCTTATATATTATTTTTATATATGCAATACATTTTGTATTGAAATGGATCTATGGTTAGGAACTCTACATTTGATATCATATTTTTTATTTAGTTTAATGTTAAAATAATTATTATTGTTACTTTATACAAGATATCCTATTAGAGAGGTACTCTTACGTATTTTTAAGCAACTAGTTTTGAAAAGAAAACAATACACATAAACGATTAAGATATATAACTAAGACTGCAACATATTTACTGTGTATATATGTTACTTTATACTTCCAATCAAGAACTCTTTGATTCAAAAACTAATATTTTGGATGGTTAAACCTACTTGGAATAAAAGAGAAGCTAAGTATTTTTTCTCTTTCTCATTGCAATATTTATAAATGATAATTTTTCCAAAACATGCATGATTATAAAAGAATATTGATGTTTCTTGTTGCAAAAAAATCGTCAATAAAAAGAACACAATATTCTCCTAACTATAAATAAATACTGTAAATTTTGGAATACATTCTCTACTGTAACAAAAACTATAGATTTGGTAATCATTTGTTATTGTAATGTCAATAAATCATAAACATAACATAAACAAAGAAATTAAGGAACATATATGACCCTACTTCATTAACTGGAAACAAATTGGGTAGAGCACTAATTCCTCCCAAACATAGACATGAACAACCAAAGTTACTTGTCATTATAGTTTCCAAGCCTAAATCATTATTCCATGGGGATTGAAATTGTATGAACGTTTCTTGATTTCTCAGAGTTTAGTTATTCCCATAACCATCAAACTCATTTCATTGATACTCAGAATCATCCCACCTCATAACGTACTTGTCTCGAATAGTCTACCTAGGTATTTTGAGGTTGGCCTCATCCATAAACCTAGGGAATATTCTTGTCCTACTTTTGTGCTATCTTGTTCCCTCACATCCCACACCTTTGGGAGTAGGGTTTCACTTGTCCCATATACAATAATTTACTTTGTTGGTTTTTATCCTTTTCACTCACCCATGTAATATTGATTTACTCTTTGTAACTAGACTCTCTAATCAATATGTTTTTTTTTAATTAAACAATTTAAAAATAAGTTAGAAAAGTATTCCTCGTCAATGTTTGTGATGACATAGTTCCACATAATATTTTTCTAATAATTTCCACAATATAAATTTTCGACCTGAACTTAATAATAAATAAAATATTTAAATATGTAAATTGAGGAACATTACATCATCTCCCCCTTGAATTGAAAATCATGCTTGGTGTTCTAATCCAAGCACATCGAGTCTGGAACAAAGATGTATATGCCTTTCTCATGCCTTCCTCCATCTCCCAACTAGCCTCCTCGGGCCTAAAGTGCCTCCATTTCATTTTAACCTAAGTGATGGCTTGGTTCCACAACATAATTTCGTTCCTATAAAGAATATATAGTGGTTCCACCTGAATAACATTCCAATTTACAACATGGGTTATATCATGTACATACTTCATTAATAATGAAACATGAAATACATTGTGAAATTTTACGATGGATGGAAGTGAAAGTTGGTAGGTATATTTCCCCACACTCGAGAGAACTTGAAATGGCCCACAATAACTTGGTGCCAACTTGGTACTTTTTGATGGGTAAAATTGACCACTCGTCAACTAAGATGAGACAACCCAGAATGAGGTCCTTAGAGAAAAACCTAATCCATTTGGTATGGTTGTTCTTTACGAGTTTTATGGCTATGTTATCCAATGAAATAATATTCACTCGTAAGAGGAGAGAGGTGAAATATTTATCCTAAAGACTTTATAATATAATATTTAAAAAACTTGTCTTGTATGGGAGAGATGTTTTCACGTTATAGTAAAATCACTTCTAGGAAGGGAGACATACATTATTAACAAAAATGGAGTTATTAAACTTGTCTAGAATAATTAACTCGAGCCAAAAAAAATTCTTCCATAACGTGAGGAGGAAGTGTTATTGGACTAATCGGTAGGTGTAGACACTAACAGATCTCCCTAGATTCACCTGGATCTAGAACAAAATAGGATAGGACATGAATCTTTCCCTAAGTTACGACCATTGAATTAGCTAGTAAGGAGGAACAAGTGACATACCTTTGTATCGCTTCCTTAAGTCTTTGTTTCTCCTGCTTTGCTACGGTGCTCTCGTGAGGTCAAGACCAAGACAACACAAACCAACCAAAGTAAAGATAGAAAAATGTATTCAATCGTCAACTTATGCATATGATCAAGGAATTACATAATAAAGTAAGAATGACTTTATGGTAAAAGGAAATTTCATTGTATCATATTAATTGAAAGTAGAAGATACAACCTGATCGCCTTGATATCGCAAGATTCCTTTCGGTGAATCTTGGTTCCAACACACACACTTGTTATGTACTTGCATGAAGAAGATCCAATTCATTTTGATAGACCTACTAGAGTCTCCAAGATTATGTTCAAGGAGGGTTCTTCACAGAATTCCTCCACCAATTCTTCAATTAATCTTTCTTAACCTTTTCCATGAGAATCCTTTCAATATATAGGAGAGGGTGATATGGTTACATGGATGAGAATGATCCCACCAAATCAGAGAAGCCATTAAAATGACAACCATACGAATGCCAACTCATTTTCTAGAAGATTCCCTTCTAGAACCCTCGAGACTTCTTCTCTTTTCCAAGCTTAAAAACAAGTTCACACCCTGTGTATAGAGAAACCTGCAAGAAGTTCGCACCTTAGATGAAGGTGGCCTGTGAGAATGGGTCATTATCGCACCCCGGGCCATATGCAGCCTGCGAACTCACTTTGAAAATATGTTTTTTGGAAGGATATAAATGCCACTTTTCTAAGGAGAAAGTTCTTGTTGGGAACCTGAGTACACCATTGTTAATAAATCACCAAGATGAACGAAATCATGTGTAACAAAATTCCCCCCAAAGTATGAGGCCGGAATTAGTGACAGCCAAAATACTTTGTAAACTGCGTGTGTGTGTCAGAAACCAGGAGCGCACCTAATTGGAAACTTGCAAACAACCAAGCATCTACGGAATATCATACTAGTTCTAAGGTAGCAAATTCCCATACTCAGATCACATAAAAATGACATCATAAACATAGGTCATGGCCACCAATCATACACTGTGGATCCATGTCGTCAAAATATCGCATAGCCACCAAGAATACACTGTGGATCCATGCAAGAAGATTCAAATTAAGACGAAATAGCCACGAGACATACAAAGTGGATCTATGTGTCAACAAATTATACATATTCCATCGTAGCCTGGATCAAAGAGATGAGACCTAGGGTCTCCAATCCCATCACCTGAAAGTATGAATCTAACCATGTGATTACATGTGTTGAAGTCGAACATGTTAGAAACCACTTGATTACCGATCATTGATGAAACCATTAACAAGTGCGAGGGAAATCACCATTAATGTCAATGACTCCCAAGGCACACTAGTACAATCCACTAAATGTGAATAAATTAGTTGAGGTCGAACATTCGACGGAATCTCCCGATTAGGGGTCAATGATGAAAACCCACTGTCGAAAGTGAGGAAACCTGCCATTGAGGCATGCAAGTTCCAAGGTACCAAATAATTTCTAAGTCTTGTTTCTGGATAATGAACCGGAGTCTACGGAACAAAAATCATCACAGGAGGGCCTTGATGTATCCCCCATCAATGACATGAAATGAGTAACATATTTTGAAGGCGAAACAGAGTATGATGTATGTTGAATTGGACACAGGGAAGGTCGACACAGAGAGAATGGACAACTGCAGATGGACGACTCAATAGAGGTTTTAGAAGAACTTCTCGTGTACATGTGAATGACATGACCAATGATTTGGCATCACTGACTCAAAGACGACTTAGGATATGACCTTGTAGCAAGTCGAATGAAATATAAATGGATTTCCCAAACCAGCTTCAGATAATGAATAGGGGGGTGTCATGTTCAAGAGAGACAGTTACTGCTAATAATATGAATACGAAAAACACATCTCTTTCCCAAATTTTCCCCCCACCATTTTCGGCGAGTACCTCTTTATTTTTACGCAAGCTTGAGGAGGATAAAATATGCTTGTTGATTTAAGCTCATCCTTCGGATGATTCCCTCAGAGTATGTTTAACGAACCCTAGGAAGGAGTGGTTTGGTCCCATTACAAGTCTTTCGATGTTTGTTTAACGAGTCCAAAGATAGAAAACTCGAAGGTTTTTAATGATTATAGAGTCTAAAAAAAACTCAAAATAGAACTCTCTGAGTTCCTTTTTAGTAGAATAGTCTAATGAGACCGAAAAAGACATAAATTATCATCCAACAGACACTTTCTTCAAATACTTTAACGAGCATGAAAATAGCAAGATCGCTCGGCAATCTTTTCATGTTTAGAGAGTCTAAAAAGAGATTAAAGAGGACTCCAGGGGGTTCCTTTTTCGTATAACCTTGTTGAGCCTGAAAAAGTAATAAAAGTGTGCTTGATTACATTCTCATGTATTTTCAAGTGTGAGAACGGACAAAGACCAAGGTCGAGATTGTGCAAAAAACCATAAAAAACAATTCAAACATGCGATGAAAAAGAGAAAATATTTGTATCCTTGCGTATGGACGTCAAAGTCATCATGTATACAAAAAGTCTCACTCATAGGGATATTAGGCATTAGGTTTTATAAATAAAACAATTATAAAAACCAACAAAAATGGTAAAAAGTAAATATAAGTGGGTAAAAGTTCTTTTACCATAGTCATTGTATCTTTGCCAAGATTTTAGCCCCAAACCCCTCTTCTGCCCTTAAATTTCGGTGCTCGATTGTGGAAGGTACGAACAACCATTTGGAAAACTGTCTCTGGCAGTGAGGTAAGCTCATTGTCTTCTATCTTTTCATGGTTCAATTTTTTGTTCTCATTGGTAAATTTCAAGTTTTTGAGCTTGTTTTAGGGCTAAAATTTGCGCTCAGACATTCTTACAGGCTATCCACACAGGACCTGTGAGAATGCTTGATTCTAGTAGGTGGCCCCAAAGGCACCTATGGGAACCTCACACTGTGCTAAAGGGGCACCTGCGAGAACCACAAAATGAATTTTTTCTTTGATGTTTGCTCAATGAAAAATGTACCAAGGCTTGAAGAGAGTTGTTGACCTTCTTCTTATGGTTCTTGTGCAGGCATTTGGTTGTCACCATGGTTCTGGAATGGTGTGAAAGAGAGAATGAAGAAGATGATGTTATTTTCGGGAATAACCCAAGCACCATTGCCGCTTTGCGAGATTGTGGTCTCATGAAATTCTTTCAGATCCAGGGTATGAGGGCCCAAGTCAGGTTGTTGGAGTACCTCGTTCATAGGTGGGATGTGGACCAACAAGTATTCCGCGTAGGGACCCACACATTGTCCTTAGATATCGAGGACGTTTATTTCCTGACAGGACTGTCATGTCATGGGTACCACACTAGCTTGACCGGTAGCTGAGGTGGTGGGTTGCCTATGAGTGAATATTACCATCAGTACTGTGTTCCAGAGGCGGAAAGAAGAAAAGGAAAAGTGGCCATTTGGGGGGTCTAGGATTTGACCCTTCACACTATTTTGTTCACCATTGCTCGTATCGTTGGGAGCGCTTCTCCACACATGGCTCTCCAGAGCTACTTTCAGTATGCCATAGAGTGTACTGAGCCTCAGGTCTTTAACTAGTCAGACACAATCCTTCGTAGCATGAAGAGGTAGTTGACTAAATGCAGGAGACGCGACCTGAAGCAATTCGGGTACGAGTCACTATTGGTGTCCTTCCTTCTTGAGAGGGTTCCCTTGCTAAGGTTTCAGGTTGAGTGGGGTTTACTGGATCCAAAGGATTCGAGGATGTTGAGGTGGTGTAACCTCATGGCCCAACATGTAGCTGGACTAATCTTCAAATACAATGATTCTTTCCTTGACTGGTTGCGACCAAAGATATTGATGGTCGATGATTATGCCTATGCCAGGTTGTACTTCCAAGGGGATCTGGACTTGGCCCTACCTGAGGATTCTCAGTGGGGAGATCTAGGTAAGAAGTACACATTTTTTCACTTTTTAAATGTTTTTTCTGAGTTTTATCATATGAAAATGTTTTTATGTTTGTCCAAGGTCTAATTACAAAAATTATTTTTTGATGACATAGACATGGGGCCTTATCGACCTCCGGGTACTTCTCCTATTTAGTGACGAGGAGAGGTGGTTCCAATTCCACGATGGGACGCTGACGATTATGAGGCAGTGGAACAAAACTTAGAGGGTTTGACTGCAAACATTCCAGACATGCCTCTTGGAGAGGTCCTGCAATGTTATCAGTGTCATACGATGGGCGTGTCAGAGTCTATTGGCTGAATTCTTCATAGGGTTTCCCGGGAAGTCATTTGTTACCATGAACACCACCCATGATGTTACTTTGTAGAAGATATGAGCTTCAGATTTTGAAATTTTGGTCCTTGGACAAAACTTTTTTGTAAAAAACTTTTTATCCTTATATATACATATGGCTTCTACCGGCTTATCTTGTGTTGTGTGATACTTGTGATGTGATTGATTTATAAATGACCCAAATGTTTGTCTAATACATAGTTAGCTAATACATCAGTTAATGTATTTAGACATCTAGAAATATGTTGATACTCAATATAATCAAAATAACGTTCCAAGAGGCGAATTCGCAAATATACCCGTAACAAAGTAGGACTTCGAATAGCATAGACATTACTTAACCGTAGTACTATGAGCTGCGAATCGAGTCGCGCAACCAAGTGATGGATACCGAGTGAGATAGCATCAATCAACAATTTGATAACGGTGCTATACTCTGCAATATTGTTGGTCGCACGGCTAAGGCACACACCTCGTAGAGTGATAAGTTTGTTTGTAGGGGCGTAAATGGCCAACACAGTAGAAGCAAGGTTTTGAGTACTACGGCTAGCACCATCAGTGAAGCCAATGTGGGGTAGCAAAGACTCTGACATTTAGAAACCAAACACAATGTAACATAAGAGCAGAGACTAGATAACGAAAAAAACATACTACAGTAACACACAAGAAGTATGATACAATAAAATACAAGTACTTGTGCACATGTGATCTTATGCATAGTACTTCTTTAAGTGCAACCCATTTATGGGTTCACTCAAAGGGATACCATCGTAATCTACTAACTCGTAAGATCCTTTCTCCAAAATTCATCTAACGATATAAGGACCTTGCCACATGGCTTCGAATTTTTCAGCTCCTACATATATCGATCTTGTTCGTAGAGGAGAACCAGATCTCCTTCGAAAAAAATGTGAGGCTTGACATGCTTGTTGTATTGGGCCTTGACACATTTCTTCTGGGCTTCTATGACTAGGGTATCATTGTGTCGAGTTTCGTCTAATCGCATGATATACAACATACGTTCTTTCTCTGCATAAGTGTTTGGTAGGAGTTCGACGACTAGTTTTAAGGAGGGTATCTCACATTCAATCGGGAGGATGTCTTCTAGACCATAGACTAGCTGGAAAGGTGTAAACCCAGTAGCGGACTTAATGGATGTCCGATAAGCCCACAATGATGAAAACAATATTGTGTGCCAACTTGTTTTGTGAATCCCTATCATTCATCAAAGCATGGTTATGAGAACTTTATTAATCGCTTCGACTTGGCCGTTGGCTTGTGGGTAATAGGGTGTTCATTTTTCATGGCAAAGACCGAAATTTTCAGTGAGTTCGGACATCATGAAGTTTCTGAAGTGGCTACTGTGATTAGTGACGATAGCCTGAGGAACACCAAAACGAGCTATGATGTGATTGAAAATGAACAATGTTGCGGTCTTTCCAGTATTGTCAAATGTCGGCATCGCCTCGGCCCATTTCGTAAAATAATCTACGGCTACCATAATGTATCCATGCCCCTCGTCCAAGTAGGGGTGACATGTCATGAAATCAATACCCCATTTCGCAAAGTGACCAACAAAGACCACAGGGTGAAGAGGATCAGGATGTGATCGTATCTTATGATTATAGGTCTGGCAAGCGTGGAATTTTTGGATGGCAATTATGCAATCGTTAAATAAAGAAGGCAAACAATACCCTGCTCGTAAGATCTTCTGGGCAGTAGCATACCCAGACATATGACCACCATAGGCTCCATAATGGCATTCATTTAAGGCTTTCTCGACTTCGTCGAATGTGAGGCAGCATCAAAAAACTGAGTCAATCCCATGACGATAAAGAGTATCCCCAAGGATAATATATTGATGAGATTGGTAGTGTATTTGACATCGGTTAGTACTGGACAAATTGGGCCGGAAAGTCTAGGTTTGGAGATATATGATGATATCACCGTACCAAAGATCATCAGAACTAATTAGGAAAAGGGATTCATCAAGTAATGAATCGGCTGCTACATTTTCCATTTCAGAGTAGGAAAAGTCACATATCAACTCGGAAAACACTAAGGACTTCTTGGACTTAGCTCGTTCGAATTCCAAGTCAAAATCCTAGAGTATCATGATCCATTTGTAGCATTTTTCCCCTAGCAATTGACGTGTGAGAATATGTTTCATAGGGTTGCACTTATAAATTACCATAGTCTTGCGAGAGAATATATAGTGCTGGAAACGTTGAACTGCTTGGACGGCTACCAAGGCCAGTTTTTCGACATGTAAATAATTGGTTTCGATAGGCATTAGACTTCGACTCAAGTAATAGATAACATTTTTTTCATGAGAGTCATCCTATTGTACGAGAACCATAGCAATGGTGTAATCCGAGGCTGCGAGGTAGAGGAAATAATTGTGACTGTAATCGGGGGGGAAGAGAAGCGAAGCACGTGTCAGGGATAGTTTCAAAGCTTCGAAGGCTTTGTTTGAGATGGTATCCCATACGAACTAAGAGCCCTTTTTGAGTAGTCGCGTAAATCCAAGAGTTATCTCGGCGTAGTTTGGGATGAAATGATGAAGAAAGTTTTCTTTCCCTTGCAAACTTTGTAACTGGAAAAGTGTAGAAGGAGGAGGGAGATTGAGAATCACCTTGACCTTTAAAAGATCTACCCTGATCCCTTGACATGAAATAATAAATCCTAGAAGTCGGCCGGATTCTACGCAAAAAACACATTTGTGAGGATTCAAGCATATCTGGTAAAACCGACAGTGGAGGAAAATGGATTGGAGGTGGATTGGATGATCAACCCGGTGCATGGAATGAGCGGGTAAGTCATCAAGATATGGCTACATGATGTGCTTGATATCATGGAAGGCATAAGACATAATGCGCTAAAAATTTGTGCCAGAGTTCTTTAGACCGAAAGGAAGTTTTTGATAGGCAAAAGTGCCCCAAGGAAAAATGAAAGAGGTTTTGTGTTGATCCTCAGGAACAATATTGATTTGATTATATCCGGGGAAACCATCCATCATAGAGAATATTCCACTTTCGGCACAATCATCGACAATCTGATCGATGAAGGGGGTAGGAAAGTTGTCTTTAGGAAAAGCTTTGTTAATATCCCTATAATCAACGCATATGTGGATTGTGCCTTGTTTCTTGTCGATCAGGACAAGATTGGAAACCCAATTAGTGAGGGCCACCAGGTAAATAAATATGACTTTGAGAAGTTTCTCGACTTCAAGCTTAATAGTAGCCACTTTACGTGGGTGAAATGGATGAAGGCGTTCCCGGATGGGTTTAGCGTCTAGGTATGTCTTAACCTCATGTATCACAATGTTGGGGTCGATACTCAACATTTCTTCATAGCTTCAGGTGAAGACGTCACAAAATTCTTTGAAAAGTGACTTGTAGGTGAAGATTTCATTGGGGGAACACGAAGCTCCAATATGCACATTTTCGACAATTCCAAGTTTGATGGATATGTCAAGGGGAATAGTGGGTGAGATATTTCTTAAGTTCCCTTCGAAAAACACATCATGTGTGGACTCGGGAACAGTTGAAATGACGACAACGGTCGATGGGGTCGAGATCCATTGGTATCTCTCGATGGTTTGTTGATGGAACAGTGATGGCCATCGTTCCAGGGGGTGTCTTCCATGATAGACATAATCATCTCATCCATGGGAAAAATGACGTAGAAAGGATCTGGAGATAAATCACCAAGAGAGGGGGTAGAAGGGGTTGTCGATTGAATGGCTTGATAGGTGGATTCGACCAGACTCAAAGGCATTTTGTCGCCGTAATGAAGGTGATCATCGGGGTCAGGTACTATCCATGGGTTGTGAGATGTAGGGGTTCCGTGAATCAAGGTGGAGATCATGTTGATTGAAGCGACAAATGAGTGTGGAACATCAGGTGGTGGAATGGGGAAGGTACCCATTAACGAATAGTTTTTGTGAATACCTACACCGACGTTTTCATAGCCGAGGGGGGTTTTGGCAATCAACGATATGTTTCCAGTATGCGTATCCGAGTTAAAGAAGGCTAATTGGTCGACGGTGATTACCTTTCCTTGATGTGGGAAATGTACAACACGAAAAAGAGTTGACACAACTATGTGCATGGAATCGATCAAGCTACGACCAAGCATAAGATTGTAATCGAGAGGAGCGTCAAAGACTTCCACTTCGACTTGGACCATTTTTCCTTCTAGCGTGATTGGCAATGAAGGAAAGACATAGTAAGGCTTAAAACCGAATCCATTGAAGGATTTGAGTGTGTTATGGGATTTAGCCAAAGAGGGAGATCCGATGGCTTTCCAATAGGTAACAGACATGACACACGTCGAGGCACCCTCGTCGATAACGGTTGTACAAATGTTTTTGTCATAGACAATCACTTGGATTTAGAATGCAAGATGAGGGGGTAACCTTGGAATGTGATCTTCCAAGTCAAAAATTATTAAATTCGAATCCGTTGGGTCGATTCCACCGATATCTTTCAATAGTGCCTTCCATTGTGTGGGACAACTTTGAAGGACTTCGGGAGCTGACATTGCGGAAGGGGCTTGGGCCAGATCTTCAACAATGTTGTAGTTCTGGACAACACGAGCATGAGGATTGAAAGCCAATTTCCGAACGACGCCCTTTGGAGGGGGCAAAGAACTGTGTCAAGGCTCGGTCATTCGAGATGAAGAGGACCATTGGTAGGTGGAGTCATGGGATATGGTTGGACCAATGAAGGAGGTATAACATCAATCTTCTCCTTAGAGGGAGAATAATTTTTGGCTCGAGTGGTAAGTGCAATGTCATTCTTCTTTGAATCGCTAGTACACATTAATACATAGGATGTAGTGGAAGGGGAAGGTTGGTCATGAATGACCAATTAGGCCTATAGTTGAGAGGGGAAGGGTTGGGACAAAACGGTCGGAGTGGGTGGTTTTGGGGCCCCTTGAAGGAAATTAGTAACCTCGGCGTGTCATGGACAATCCTTCATGTAGTGATCATCACCACAGATAAGACAAGGGTATCGAGGTTTTCACTTATCCCTATTGTCAACAGGTGGAGTTTTGGTTTTCTCTGTTTGCGAAGTATTTTTGTCCTCCTTATTCTTACCCTTTCCCTTTCTGGATTTGTTTTTACCAGCTCGGGTAGATTGAACCGCATTTACCTCAGAATTCTTGCCGATGGGAGGGGTAGGAGACAGATCATTTTGAACATTAGAAGAAATGGGTTTGGGGTTGTTGCTTGAGGCAGAATGTGGTTGGGCATGGAAAGTGCCAATCACACTGTTGGCTGCATGAGAAGAAACTAGAGTAGTTGAAGTGGCGGAAGTGGAAGGATGAGGTGCATCAGGGAGTAAGTCGTAAATAGTACCCGTTTGTGAGTAAACGAGGTCAAGGTATTGAGGAAGAATTATTTCTTGTTCTTCCGTGACAACTCCACCCATGGCGATGTCATGACCGATGTTGTTTACGAATGATTTGGTGAACCACTCAACCAACAACTGATTGGGAAGTTCGAGTTTGATGAGACGTCATCTCCATCACCACTCATGAATGTGATCAGACATATGAGTGGCTTTGTTTTGTTTGAAAGAACTCAAATCTCAGTCCCCGTTTTATAACGGATCGGTAACTGGTAGTGGGTGAGGAAATCCATAGCTAGGGTGTTGAATTTGGCAAAGAAACCTCATGGTAATTCTACATACCACTTCGCAGCAGAACCTGTGAGAGTTCTTTGAAAAAGACATAAACGAATAGACTCATCCATCAAGGAGTTGGATGAGCACCAGAGGTGAAAATTCATCATGTGATTGTTCGATTCCTCTCCCACTTTCTCATCGAATTTAGGGATTTCATATGGTATCTTGGCTGGTATAGCGGGCCATTGGGGAGAGTGACGGATTGTATCGTTTAAAATCCTCGACAGATCCGGGAGGTCCAAAGTGGCCAAGAAGGGTAACTGTCTATTCACATGAGGGTATTGGTGGCTTTGGGGAGGGAGTCTCGTCGGCAAACCAGTGGGACCATAAGCAGTCTGCATATAATGCGAAGACCCAGGCAGATTCGATGGTTGCTGTGGAGGAAAGTAGCTCATGGATTGTATCCTTGAACAGGGACGTCAGTTTGAGCATTCGAGCCCCAAATAGGATTGGACGTACCTGGATATGGTTGGCCTATACTATGGGGTATAACAGATGTAGATGGAGGCTATTGGCCCCCAGTCTATTGAGGATTATGTTTTATCAGATGGTTCCAATACTAGGCCAAGGATGGAGGTATGTTTTGTCCATAGGGTGGGGTCGGTGGGGGTTGTGCTCCAACCGAAAATTGTGTTCCGATTGGGATTTGTGTTCCAATAGTAATTTTCCCTACAAGGGGGGGTTGAGTCAAACCTCCTTGGTGAAATTGTCCACCAACAGGAATCTAGTAATTTGGTGTGAACGACAGGATGGTGCCACTAGGATTGGTGCCACCGATAGAGGATGGAAAAGGTCCTCTGAAAGGGGGTTGAGGAAGTGTCAGAATGAATCCGGGAGGAGATTACCCAGTAGAAGAGGGACCACCAGTAGTTCTAAATGGGGTTTGGATAGGAGTGGGAATAGAAGCATTCAACGCACTATATCTGGGTGGAAGTGTTGGGGTGACACTGGGTGAGAGGAGTGTGCCAATGGGGGCTTGACTAGCCAATGTATTCCCGATGTTAATACTCGTAGTATCTGTGTAATGGACCATTTGTAAAGGGAGGGTCAAGATGTGGTCAGCTCGCGGAGCTTCTGTACTAGGAAAATAAAAAGCACTAGTAAAAGTTACTGCGTCTAGGTCAGAGGTTTCGAGGAACGCAGGTGAGACGGTGATATCAATTCCTGCTCCTGAACCAAAGAGATACCATCTAAAAATTCCAGTAGTCCAAAAAGGATCTTGGCCCTTATCTCCTGGAAAAGGTCCAGTCGGTGATCCGGAAGACAAAACAACTAAGTCTCCGAAAGAATTCACTCGCATAATACGTCTCTCAAAATCGGGGTGAAGTCAAAATTCCTCTCGAGAATTGGTAATTCAGAACCGTTCTAGAGAGTCTGTTCTTTCCACTTTTGGAGTGTTGATGTCTTGGACTTCACTCTGTTGAGGAGAGCCCTCTGGTGAGATTGTAGGCAAGGGTTGAGAACCTTCCAGATTTTCTGGGGGTAAGCCCTGCATTATACGTGAACGATGTGGAGGGTCTATTGTGAACGAGTTAGAAACTTACAAATAAAATCCTGTCGTCAAATTGGGTAAACAAACAACATGCACTAGTAAAAATTCTAGGAAACAACACCAAGCAAACAAGACCTTCTAATTTTGAAGTTACTAGTTGGTGATGAAATCCAACATCGCAACAACGAGACGAGAAGGGGCTGGGCTAGGGTGGAAAAGTTACATTGATGACCTACTTAATGGAATTACACCCTGGTGCAATCTCCCACACATAATCGTGGGTATACCCTCCAAGGACCCCATGTGAGTTTGGCCAATGTCGATTCCAGGTACCATGAAGACTTGCCCCTTCACAATCACCTTGTGTAAGACCCTAAGAATATAGGCCGCTAAGGTTACCACCGACAACAATAAAGCCTGGGGGGATAGTCGACAGTCTGATCCACGCGCAAGGGCAGGGTATCTAGCCCGAAATCAACTTGAGAGGCTTCCACCCATCATTGTGGGTATACCTCCAAGTGACCGCCATAATATGTGCAATCTCTACACCGATATCAACGAAGCAGGGTGAGTAACTCTGTCAATATCAATGCGACCTCGGGTTTGACCCTTGTGTGAGAAGGGCTTCCCAGGACAAAATGTTGCAAATGGAATTTGACACTCCTTAACAGAAGATGCTATTGTGTGTTTTGTGCTTTGGAGAGTGTATCTCTTTTCCTATTCAAAATCTCTAGCCTAGCTAATTGTTGGTGTAATAGAGTCCTAGAAAAGATTTACTAGTTAAATTTTAAAATTGCGCAATATTATTAAAGGCTGTTGTATCTCAAAGGAAACGGAAATGAAACCGATGTTGTGTGAGACTCTGACCCAACAATGCAATGATAGAAAAAAAATATTAATTCTTGTTCGATGAATCCTATTTACAGGAGGGAAAGGGGAGTTTTCTGGACTAATCTTGAACTACGATATACAATCTTCTCTAAAATGCAATCTTCAATGAATCACGTAACAATGACAATTTTATATTTGTTCTATTTCAACGATTGATTTCCAATATTTTCAAAAATGAAAATGTTTTTAAAAAGAAAAATGTTTTTTACTTTTCAAAAAGAACCACCATGGTGGTGAAACTAAGGAAAACCAATAACTAGCGAATAAGCAATAAACAAAGCCCAAACCAATCTTTCAATGGAGACAAAAATGACAAGCAGACAAGACTAGTCTTTTCAATTGCATGAGAACAATGATTTTCCAAGTAATGAGCAAATGAGAAAGACAAACAATCCCAACTTTCAAATCAATCATCGGCTCCTAACCAAACAAGTACTCAGATTCCACAATCAGAGATTATATCCTTGCTAAGAAAAGTCAAGAGATGAGAGTTGAGAAAAATATGGACAAGAAGAGACTTTGATTTCCGAAGACTGATCATGCACAAAATCCGAAGTCAAGAAACAATCAACCAGTGTCCCAAGAAGTTCTTTTCAGACACACATACAGATTTGGTCATCTGAGCATACAAAAAACCTTAATTCCAAAAATTTTAAAAATCGGTTCGCAGGCTATCAGTAATGTACAGTGCGAGAATGGAACATTCTTGCAGGCTAGTCACAAGGAGAGTGCAAGAATATCGCAATGGACTAAAATGCAGGGTGTGAACTCAAGGGGTTCTCCCAGGTCACAGAGGGGTTCAGTGTGAGAAGGCCTGAAACTAGGAAATATTTTGGAAAAAGACAAAAAAATTGAAGGGACTTTTGGACCCAGAGAGTCTGTCAGAGTTTCCTGAAGACTCAGAGATTCATAGAAATGAAGAAAGGTAAGGCAAGATCAAATGGCCAAGGAAAAACACCAAAAACCACTAAAAAATAGGTTGCATCCCCAGTGGAGTCGCCAATTTTGTTATTGGACTAATCGGTAGGTGCGAACACTAATAGATCTCCCTAGATCCACCTGGATCTAGAACAAAACAGGACAGGACATGACTCTTTCCCTAAGTTACGACAATTGAATTAACTAGTAAGGAGGAACATGTGACATACCTTTGTATAACTTCCTTAAGTCTCTATTGCCCCGGCTTCGCTCCGGTGCTCTCGTGAGGTCAATACCAAGACAACACAAACCAACCAAAGTGAAGAAAGAAAAATGTATTCAATCGTCAACTTATGCATATGATCAAGGAATTACACAATAAAGTAAGAATGACTTTATGGGAAAAGGACATGTTGCTCTATCATATTAATTGAAAGTAGAAGATACAACCTGATCTCCTTGATGTCGCAAGCTTCCTTTTGGTGACTCTTGGTTCCAACACACACACTTGTTCTGTACTTTCATGAAGAAGATCCAATTCTCTTGATAGACCTACTAGAGTCTCCAAGCTTTTGTTCAAGCAGGGTTCTTCACACATTTCCTTGACCAATTCTTCAATTAATATTTCTTAACATTTTCCATGAGAATCCTTTCAATATATAGTATAGGGTGAGATGGTTACATGGATGAGAATGATCCCACCAAATCAGAGAAGCCAGTAAAATGAAAACCATATGAATGCCAACTCATTTTCTAGAAGATTCCCTTCTAGAACCGTCGAGACTTCTTCTCTTTTCCAAGATTAAAAACATGTTCACACCCTGTGTATAGAGAAACCTACAAGAATTTCACACCCTAGATGAAGGTCGCCTGCGAGAATGGGTCATTCTCGCACCCTAGGCCATATGCAGCCTGCAAACTCACTTTGAAAATATGTTTTCTGGAAGGAGATAAATGCCACTTTTCTCAGGAGAAAGTTCTTGTTGGGAACCTGAGTACACCATTGTTAGTACATCACCAAGATGACCAAAATCATGTGTAATAGGAAGAGAGAGTTAGTATACCATAAACAAGAAGTTTATTATGCACATTGTACATGCATGCATGGTGACATGTTGTTGATTTCTTTGTAGAGGATTCATGTCCAAGACTATATCATGCGATTGAGTGGATGTAATGGAGATTGAAAGAAGGTGGCTAGCTAGAGGTATGTCAAGTCACTTCTCTCTTTAAAATGGTGTTCCATAGTTTAGGTGTATTTCATCATTATATTTTAAGTTCACACACATTTCTGTTTATTGTTTCAACCCATCGATTTATATTCCTAGTGAGTTCAACATTACACCAATTTAATTTGTTTTGAATGTCCCATAAAATAATTTATCTTGTTGGGCATATGATGGGATTTTTTTCGACATGTTGGCACCAGAGATTTTGCAAGAAACTAATTACTATGTTAAGACATGTTTGTATTGTTCATAAATATAATCCATGGTGGTTCACATGACTGAAAGCAGAGACCTCAAACCAAGTTGGCAACACATAGTTACTAAATTTACCAAAATGAACAAGATTTGTTGGTTTCTTATTCTGGATTTTTGTACTAAAATTTTAGGGTTTTATGCTATTGATTCCATTGATTTCCGACTACAAATTACACTCCTTTCTATTGTGAATTTTGGTGGGTTTCATGTTACAAATTTGCTTGATTTCTTGTTGAGAAATTATTGTGTACAAAGACAGGGTGTATACAAAAGGTGACAATTGTTTGGACTGGTGTTTGTATTTTGTTTCTTGTGGCATTGGGCTTGAAAAAACAACTTTAGGAACATCAATTTAAGTTACTCATCATGAAAAAAATTATGTTTGTTAATTTTATTTTAGCATAAAGTATAGCGATATGATAATTGCCTACCATTTACATATTTCCTCTAATGGTTCCCACCCTGATCAATTGACTTAGAATTCTTAAGAAAAAATTCTAGTAGTCTCTATATTTTTCATATGAATATCTGTTATAATGGGCTTGGCAATAGAGAGAAATAGTTCTACATGTGGCTCTACCCTACACTTGATTTTCGCACCTATTTTGTTGTACGGAATAAAAATCAAATAATGTAAGTACTGTATATTTTTTTGTTTTCTTTTGGCATTGATCAATTGAAAGTTTTGTAACCTCTACATTTCATCGTGGTGAAAATTTTTTGTGGCCTGTAATATAATTAGAGTATTCAACAAAAATGAGAGCTTGGGCATAAAATTTTCAAACAAACAGTCGGTGAGAATCTTTGAAAACCTTTGAAATGGAGATAATTGGGATACTAGAGGTGGTATTGTCAAGATTAACGAGATTTAAGATCCTTTAATTCCACCTTATCATAAATTTTCTATGAAACTTCAAATGTATTGTATGTAGCCATTACCTTCAAATTATTTTTGAAATATTTTTGAAAGTGAAATAACATGGCATGTTATAAGAACTTTACAATGAAACTTCAAAATTATTGCAGGTAGCCAAAACCTTCATATTTTTTTTTAAATTAAATGAGAACGAAGAAAAAGTTCATGTTTTTTTACCAAAACAAAAGAGAGTAGGAATATTGTGATAGAGTAGTTTCTTCATCTCACTATGGATGGATGATTACTAGTAGCAAAAAAAATGTCTTCTATAAATTGTAGCTCAACTAATATGGAAACTAATCTTTAATCCCTTTGAATATGTAGCTCAAATGATATGGAAATTAATCTACATTCCATTTGAAACATATTCAGTGTAGGTGTCATGGGACAACCTTTCATGCATACATTCACACTTGTAGGCTACTTGTTCTATTCAAGCGTCAACCTCTTCTCCACAAGATGTCTCACTAGATAAAACAAATTTATCTAAGAAAAAGATAAATACGGCCACCATATGTCAGTCGAGAAACATC
Organism: Picea glauca; assembly: GCA_000966675.3. Lineage (NCBI taxonomy): Eukaryota > Viridiplantae > Streptophyta > Pinopsida > Pinales > Pinaceae > Picea > Picea glauca. The sequence continues at coordinate 334,326 of JZKD02S1950154.1, forward strand.
CTTCTCCCTTAACTACATCTCTTCAATCATCTTTCATTTCTTCATAGACTATAATTCAAGTACATCTATTCAATGTTCATCAATGTCCTTTCATTTCTTCATATACTGGACTGGAACTGAATTGGGTTTTTATTGGGTTCATGCTGATGTTCACAGTTTAAAATTGTTCAAATCCAAGTGGCGAAGTATTGAATGGTGTCTCCATGTAGTTTCCAAGTGGATCATCATTCCCAAAAACCATGCATGTGTAGCAGCTATGCAAAAGTAACAAGTGTACAAAACAATGGCTTGAGGCTACTTCAAGAATCGACTGCAATGCTTCAGGAATCAACTGCAATGTCTAGAAGATATGACCGTGTGGTTTTGTAATTAGATAAGGAAATAATGACAAACTCACAATTTACCCAATGAAATAATTTAGTTTTTTTCATTTTTTAAATTAATTTAAAAATATGACAATTGTGAGGAAAATATAGCCTACCACAAGGACTTATTTAGTCCCATCAATCACATTCAACCAATAACAAATTCTGGTTTTTATTTTTTTTTAAATATTTAAAATACTTAATAATAATAATAATAATAATAATAATAATAGGCATCACATTAGGCATCTCGAATTTTTTCATCTCGAATCTTTTTTTATGAAAAAGTAGGAAATTATTTTTCAAAGAATTGCAAAAAGCACCAATTAATATAGGAAAAAAAAAGAGCTAATAGACAGTCAACAAAAGAAAAAGCTAAAGTCCCCAGCGGAACAAAAAAAAATAATATTGTAAAACTTGATTGTGGAACTACATCTCATACACGTTATAAAAGTATATTCACATTGAAGGGATGGCAATTCAACCTCTTTTAGTAATACTTGTATAATGCGTTCCGAAGAATAATTGGAGAAGTAAATCGTGGCCATATCTCTACAAATTTGCATCGCTATAATATCGTAGTTATAAATAAAACACTTACTTTTCATACGTCCATGTTGTGTGAGTCTACCCCAAGACTTTTATATTGCAAGTTCTTTACAAGTTTATGAAAATATATAAATTAAATTTCTCTAACTTATCTTGGTGATATTTGGGTTCCTTTAACATGCGAGACACGTGAGCGACACACTAACCATTCCTTGCATAACATTTTATACGCTTATAGATACATGGTATCGGGTCTATTTTCCTATTTTATAGATTTTTTTAGATGGAATACACTTTTCGGAAATCTTTCCACTATTTTTTCCTTTTCCTCCTTTTGATGATGATGATGATTAACGTCCACTAAGATCTATTTGGTCTATCGGATCTTAAGAGGGTAAGTGATTACTTGTGATTCTTTAGAATTTTGTTTCTGTGCTCGAAAAGCATTAAGAGAAGCTTTCCAACATCACCATACTTTTGTTGAGTTAAGAGGTTAGGAAGGTTGGTRGTGTGATCAATATTTTGAAAATGAGATTTAATATGGGTATAGGCTGGACAATCTAAGAGAAAGTGCTTTTCATCTTCAACCTTCTTAGTGTCACAAAGGTGATACTCTTTCATCCCATGGCATTTTAGGAATTGACCAATGCCCAGTTTCACTATGGAGCTTGTGAGAATTTGTTCTTATCTAAGCAATGTTTATTTTTTTCTTTACACTTGGCAAAATAGATAGATAATTTTGATCTTCTAGATTAGGGTTGATTACAACTTTATAATACCTTAATTTTCTTTTTTCCTCTAACTCTTTATCACACCACATTTTTTCCTTAAAGTTTGATTTGACGTTTTTCTTAATAGTATCTTTATTCTGCAAAATGGTTTCTTCCATTATTGCCCAATAGTTTAGCCAAGATTGGGCGTCTTTATGCCATCCTCGCTTGAGTCGATGGTGGCAATGACTTGATTTGGAATCAATTTTAGGTAGCCTCTTGTCTCCCATGTTGTTTAACTTGTTCTTATACATTAGGTATCTAGTCATAGCC
>JZKD02S1950154.1:338684-365371 GCA_000966675.3 Picea glauca
AATTCTATCCTTCATTATTTGAAATTCACTCTTGAACCCTAAGAATCTATCCTCTATTTGAGTTTGAATGGTATCTTTGATTTTTTTATCAATCATTGCCTCTAGCTCTATTTTCAGTTTTACGTCTCTTTCTTCACTCCTTTTTTCTAATGTTTCTAACTCTATTTGGATATTTGCATCTCTCTCTTCTTCTTTTTTTCTACTGATTCCATATAATTATAAAGGATCTCTTGGATGATTTTGGGGGGCCTTCCCTTGTTAGGGTGAGTTTTTGGAATAGGTGGTGGATTGCTCATATTGTAAAGAAGAGAAAAAAGATGTAGCAATTATTATTAAGAATTGACTTTATCTCTCAAATCAACTTTTACTTGTGAAACATAAAATAAAAAAATAAATAAAATATATTTAAATCTCTTTACGTAAAATTAAAATTGAATCAAAGTAAAAAGTGACTCACCTCATTTCAGATGTCCAAATGCTCAACCCTTTGAAGAAGCCAAAAAATAATTTGTGAAGACGACATAGAAGTCCAAAGAAACTACATAGATTATTCTGGGTAAAAAGGGTAAAAACTACAAAGATTTTTCCCGTTCAAAACCCTAGATATATAATCTTATAAATAAAATATCTCCTAAAAAACAAATAAGTATTATTCTTTTTCAAAACCCTAGATATATAATCTTAGAAATTAAAATATTATTTGCGTTGAAAACCCTAGATATATAATCTTTAAAAAAAAACAAAAAAAATAGAAAAGTATTATTCCCGTTCAAAACCACAGAGACATAATTTCAAAACCGCAGAGATCTACTATGCTTGTTCCAAACCGCAGAGAAATATTAATTTCAAAACTGTAGAGAAGTAGTATTCCCATTCAAAACCACAGAGAAATATTATTTCCGTTTAGAACCGTAGAGAAATATTATTCTCGTTGAAAGAATTAAAGACATAGAATGAACCACACACAAAAATTGCATTAAGAATAGAAATCAACTAAATTTATAGTTTGTGAGTAGATTAGATCCCACTCCTATATAAGTGGATCTCAAACCACCTCCAACCTCAATATGTGTGCCAATGAAAACAAACTCTAAACAATATTCTATTTTAATAGATTCTAGATGTTTCACTATTATTCTAACATCCCCCTTTAACGAAGGAACGAATTTTCTACGACACCTAACTTTCTTCTAAAAAATTCAAACTTGAGTTTACCAAGAGGTTTGGTAAATATATGAACCACATTATCATTGGTATTACAAAATATCAAATCAATTTCGTTTGATTCAATCTTATCTTTCACAAAGTGATGTTGTAGCTCGATGTGTTTTGATCTTGCATGCTATATTGGATTGTTTCAAAATTTTATAGAAATTTGATTGTGATAGTTGATGCATGTTGGACCATTTTTATCCTCTTCGACATCTGCAAGAATTCTCTGCAATCAAACAACTTCACAGGTGGCACTGGTCAAGGCTTTATACTTATATTTTGTTGACGAAAAAGAAACAGTAGGATAATTCTTTCTACTCTACGACACAACCCCTGATCCTATATGAAATGAATATCTTGAGGTAGATCTTCTATCATCAAGATTTCCTTCCCAATATGAATAAGAAAAAACTGTTAGACCAACATCAAATTCATCAGTATAATACCAAAACTTATTGTTCCTTTCAAGTATTAGAGTACTTTCTTTGCATCTTTCCAGTGACTCTCTGAATGGTTAGCCATGAACTAACTAAGGATGCTAACTGAGTATGCAATGTTTGGTATCGTAGTGGTGAGGTAGTTCATAGTTCCCACCAAATGATGATATAAAGTGTCATCTTCCTCTTTAGATCCATATTCACTGTACAACTTTGCATTATGTTCTAAGGGATTTGGTATAGCTTTACATTCACTCACATTGAACTTTCTAAGAATTTGTTTTTTATATTTACTTTGAGTGATCAATGTTTTACAAGACTCTCTACAAACCTCAATTCCTAAATAGTAATGCAGTTCGCCAAGATCTTTCATTTAGTGGTCCTAGAGAATACTATGTACCTGAGCCATTGTATACCCTCTAATGTGAAAAGTTCGTGATGATCTAAAAACCACTATGTAAAGGATGTTTTTTGGTCAAAACCACTTGAGAAAGCATGGTTATAGGTAATCTGAGAAAACCTGGTGCATGGTTGATGGTAATTCGAGAAAACCCAGAGCAGGGTTATAGGTAATTCGAGAAAACCTGGTGCATGGTTGAGGGTAATCCGAGAAAACCCAAACCATGGTTATGGGTAAGCCTAGAAAACCCAAGTTGATGATGACGTGATGAAGGGAGAGGTATGAGGAAAAATATATGAATGAACCATGTAGTTGAAAATGATTCCTAGAGAACTAGCAGTTACAACAGATGATGACCCATGTATTCTGGTAGATGGATTTATTTTTATGTGGATGTCAATAATCAGATGCAGGTACAAGAGGGAGAAGATGAAGATATGACCACATATATATTTAGATAAGTAGTCATTAAGGGAGAGTGTTGGAATATATAATTCCTACTTATATAATATTCTTTCTAATGTATTGAGAAATAGATCTAATATCTATGTGAGTTATGTGATCATATTCTTCAGACGTTGTTAGAGAGTTGGATTGGTGAGATCCTTGTTTGGTTTGTGGTTGAGAGAATATGTAACATCCCTCTCTTGTTCACACTGATCAGACTTAATCTTTGAGGACACTTGCGTCCAAGTGATCCGGGTCATTATACTATTGGATGTTTTGATTATGATTATGAGACATTGTGGATTTGATGATATGTTATTTTTGTTGTGTTTACATCCACAGGTGATATTGACTGGGCTCTCTTGAGTGTGCAGGACTCTGGACATTGAGGATGTCGAGGCATTGAGGAAACTCTTGGGACTCTGGATTGTGTCAAGGAGTGGATTGTTAGGGTTTGAATTTTGTCGATGTGACATATGTACAAATGATTATATATTATGATGTTGATTGTTATTGTTGACATGATTCATTGATGGATGGAGGTTGATGATAGATTTCCTACTAGACTCACATTTGGAGTAAATGGATCATGCACAACAACAAGATACATTGAGGGAGAGGTGTGGCAACAACTCTGCCACAGCCTACTAGTACTCCCACCATGGCACGAACTATAGGTTAACGATTACCTAGTTCGAGAAGACCCACAATGTCATGAGGGAAGACTGTGAAAGTCGCTCATGATGATTCTAATAGGCATGCAATAAGGAAAGTTACTTATTCATTAGAGGCTCCTAGTCTCCCACAAGATCACCTGATAGATTATTGACTGTAGGGGTTTGATTTCTACCAAATTCATTCAAGAGGTGAGTGGCACCCTTGGAGCACGTAGTGCATCTTGAAGGGAACGTCGTGCAAAGAAAATAGAAAGAGGTGAGTCGCACCCTTGGAGCACGTAGTGTGTATTGAAGGGAACGTCGTGTAAAGAAAACATAAATAGGCGAGTGACACCCTTGGAGCACGTAGTGCGTCATGAAGGGCACGTCAGGATTTTAACTGGCAAGTTAATAAACCTAGTGCCTAGAAAACTATGCATCCTAAGGACCTAGTCGACCTTAAATGAATGATGTGATAAGTAAAGTTTAATAGTTAATTTTTCCCTTAAGAACTATCACCAATCCTAGTGAATTGAAAACCTAGGTCTGAGTAGAACCTTTGAAAAAAAAACTAATTAGACATGTAACAACAAGGGGGTAAAGAAAATTCAAGCATTAATAATTAAAGTGGAAATTTTATTAAAGGTTTAATTAATAAAAGGGGTATTTGGTTGTTTTTGTCTAAACCTGCTAATTTTGAGCTTAGATATAAAAAGGGGAAACATTGAAAAAAAGGGAAACTTTAAGAAAAAGGGGAAACCTAAGGAAAAGGGGAAACTTAAATAAAAGGGGAAACATAAAAGAAAAAGGGGAATGTATAACGTAGTAAGGAATCTAGCCTATGGAAGTTTCTAATTATAAAATCAACTAGGAATTAAGTAAGGCGTAAGTCATTTAAGAATTCTAAGGGAATATTGGGACATCGATGAACGTTTTTAGGAACGCTTTTAGGTGGGTGATGGAAATAGAACTATTTAATTAATTAGTAAAATTGATTTTCTGGTGCAACTAGGGGATCAAGCCACATGTATACGGGGGATGTTTTTCCTAATTAAATAAATGAACAAGGAATCTAGTGAGGGTTTGGGAAACTAATGACAAAGAAAATCTATAAAAGAGATGACAGAGGAGGAGTGTGGATCACATTTGGCTTGCATAACATTACGCTGTTGAAATTTCATCTTGACTAAACTATCTCTTGTGGGAGTTGGGATACCCAGCTCGGGTAATGAGTGGAAGCTCAACCTTGCGAGGCGAGCTGGGTGCTAGCATTCTATGGTATTTTTTGTGTGCCCCCTTTGTGGCTCGGAGGGCTTAGGGGGAAGAATATTACCCCTATCGTTGGTTGCGAGGTACCGATGAGGCCACATCGATTGGAATGCGAGAGATGGATGGAACGCGCATGGGATAATGACTTTGGAGCATTCGCATTTGGATATGGTATGCATGTGTATAATTTTATTGAATGGTACTTAAATTTCTTGTATATTCATCTCTCTAATGTCGAAAGCACGTGTGAGTCACTGTGTTAAAAATTTGGTTAAGTTTTTGTTCTAGAAATTTACTCTTATAAAATTTGGTTGAGGGGTAGTTAAATTATGTTCACGCGTTGTCAATTAAGGTATGTATATTATGTTAAATTGTATTTTTTATCTAGCATAATACTATCCAGAGATTTCATTTTATCTTTCAATGAATTTTTCTTGAAGAGCCCAGCATTTTATGAAGAGAGGATTCAAAGTTAACTCAGCCTTATGCTCACTGTACTTTTGATTTTATTTCCAATGGAGAACCCAAACTCTGAATGTAAATGATTCTCTACGGGTTTTTTTTATTGTTTTGAATACAAGGAAAACATGTGTTTTTATCTCTTGTTCCTTTATCCTTTAATTTATTAGTTCGTTCCTGAGTAGTCGGCCAAGAGTTGAATCAACTATCTTTTACTTCGGTGTTAAAGATTTAGATTCAAATTCCCTTCTTTCTTGTGCATGGATAATAATTTTAGGATCATTTCTCTCTCCAACAAGGAATTCTCTCGTCAACATTTATTCCCTCCTTAGCCTCTACGATTATTGTGATTTTTTTCTCTATGAACTCATGCTTCAACACAATGATTTTGGGGAGGTCTCTCTAGTTCACCAACATTTGTTTCTCTATGCTTCACAAAGATATTTTGATCCATTCCTTAATGGCACTGGTGGTGGACTCTACTGATCTACCATTAAAATATGCCTTTAAATACTTGCCTTCTTTTCAATGGCTGCTTCACAGGCAAACACCATGAATGGTTTTGGATTGGAGTCATCCCTACATTTTAGAGTTCCACTTGGAAGCTTTGTTGCACATGTCTTCAAGACAAAACTATAACTTCTCTTGCCTACCAGGTTCATGTTTTTTTGTTGTATTGATTCTCTGCATTTAGATTCTTTGTGTTTTGATTATCTGCATTTTGATTTTCAGAGTTGTATTGTTTCTCTTCATTTTTATTCTCAAAGTTGTATTGATTCTCTTGTATTATTTGTTTTAGATGTCTGCATTTTATCACTGGGAGTTCACCCTATTGTACAACCACGATATATATTCCAGAGTAATACTTGGACACTGTCATAATTCTTTACCATGAATACGTAGGTTGATTGGGCAAGTAATATTTATGGAAGCTACCCTTGGATTGCATAGAAGTTACTAAAACTTTCCTAGTGTAAGAGAAAAGTTGTTGTTATGTTCCCACGATCATACACAAGTGAAGAATATATATCAAAAAGGGAACCAATTTAGTCCTCCTTCACTCCAATGTGTTACCGGATCACAAGCATATCACTGAATCTTGATAATTAGGAAGGGTTCATAAATCAAAGAAGGAAAAATTTGTGCGATATGTTGCGAGTGCAATTATTGTTTCCAACGATTTTTTGTATAATGCCTTTTTCAACAATTTGTTGTATAACGACTTGTTGTATAAAACATTACTCCTCAATCTTAGCTATCCATTAAAATTTTTTTTGTATATTCTATTTTTATTTAAAATAGTAAATATACAAAATTTCTTGAAAAGGGTACGACCACTAACCCAGAATATCCAACTGTTTACTACAAGAATAAAAAAAATGAGAACGTTTTCCTTGCTATAACTGTTCCTTTCGATTGTTCCCAACCATTGACATCTCTGAGTTGTCATAGAAACGATTTTATTATATGGCTATTGACAACAGTGAGTTTGTCAGAGGACTAGCAAGAACGAATTAAATATTCATGTATTAATAGTTGCAATGGTAATAGATTAATTGATTAATTGAAAGAAATAGATTAATTGTTGTAATGGTAATAGTTTAATTGCTTAATAGATTAATTTTTGCAATGGTAATAGTTTTATTTGAACTAGTACCTTACCTCACATTTGGTGGCATTTTGTTAACAGGTAGGAGTTTATTATATAATCCAACGATTTCTTTGCTAAATATCTATGGATTGTGCTTAGTCCAGAAACATTTATGGAATTCAGTGGAAGAAAACGACATTTTATCAGTTAAAAACTTGATCATTGTAGGGGATTTTAATCTCATTCTTTCTTCAGAAGATACCTGGGGAGGGGCACGTGATGGAATTATTGATGATTATTATAGAGATCTCTTCTCTTCCAAAAACCTAATTGTCATCAAACCGTCAAAGCTGGTAGCCAATTGGAGAAATGGTTGTATTGTTTAGAATGTGATTACAATGCAATTAGAAAAGATAATGGTTTTAGAAGATCTATTAATTGAATTCGACATCTACAGGTCATGGGTAGAGTTTCCATTTTTTTCCAACCATGTGCCAATATGTTTACAGTTGGATTTACTGTCGAAATACAATAGCTATCATTTAAATTAAATGTTGAGTGGTGTGATGAGGAGGATTTTGTGGATATTGTCTTTAAGGTTTGGAAAGAACCGATTTTTCTTTCCGAAGGGGGCACACAAAGGCGGATCATTTGGAAATTACAAGTATTGAAAATACTTACTAAAAACTGGTATCAAGAGAAGGTGAAAAGGAACAAATCAAAGATGATAGAAATGGAAGTAGATATTAAAGAGATCATTAAAATTATTTTTGGAGACCCAACTAATCAAGGTGGCGAGTTAACGCTCCGAAAACTAGAAGTGTAAAGAAATGAAATTCTTAGACAAGAGGAAGAACAATGGCATTTGCGTAGCAGGGCTCTTTGGTTGGCCAATGGAGATAAAAATACTAAATATTATCATATTTTTCTAATCACAACAGAGTAAAAAAACATATTTGGGATATCAAAGGAGAAAATGGTGATTTTTCCAATGATAGTGAATCATTAAAGAAAGAAGAAGTCCTTTATTTTAAGAATTTCTACAAAGTGTCGAACTTCCCAAATATTGTTGATCGATGTAAGTTGATGGACTACTATCCACAGATGGTTGATGATGAAACTTTTAGCATTTTATTCAATCCATCTACTATGGAGGAGTTCAAGTTAGTTCTCTTTCATTTTAAAAATGAAAGGAGACTAGGCCCGGATGGGTGGACATCCGAGTTCTTCATCTAATTTTTTGATCTAGTAGGGGAGGACCTTCTAACGATGGTTGAAGAATCAAGAAGATTAGGTTCTATTGTGGGAGGCCTAAATTACACCCTTTTTACTCTTATTCCTAAGGTGAATAAACCTTCAACCTTTGATAATTACCACCCTATTTCATATTGCAACTTATGCTATAAGGTTATATGAAAAATTATCTCCAATCGGATTAAACCTTTCCTCTCTAGGTCAATGTCCAATGAATATATATGATTTCTGAAAGGTAGGCATATTCAAGATGCAATTGGCACAGCTCATGAGAGTCTTCATAGTATTAAAAAAAAATCAAATCCCTCGTTTTAAAGTTGGATTTAAGGAAATATTACAATTGTATTGACTGGGACTTTCTTAGATTGATCCTTCTTAAAGTTGGATTGGGGATCCAAATGACTAATTGGATAATGTCATGTATCAAATCCCATTCTTTCGTTGTTTTACTTAATGGGGAGGCCACATACTTCTTCAGAAGCGAAAGGGGAGTCAGAAAATGTTGTCCATTATCCACCCTTCTATTCATCTTACTGATGGAAGGTCTTATCTTATTATTGAAGCATAGTTTTGAGGAAGGACTTATTTTAGGGATTAAGGTTTATAGAATGAAAAAAATACTTCATCTTCTCTTCGTGTACGATGTCCTCATTTTTTCTAAGGCTTGTATGTCAGAATGGAGTATTATCATTCATCTTATCAACCTTTTCTACAAAGCCTCGGGTCTTTCAATGAACCAAACTAAATATATAGTCCATTTTGAGGGCCACACAGATTTAGAGATGATCCATTTTAAAAATATCCTACCCTACACATTTAACGATCTCTCTCTCAGGTTCCAATACCTGGGATACTTCTTGAATACTGGAGCTCATCGTGAAACATACTAGGAACGGTTAGTTACTAGAGTCTCAAATAAAATTGATTTATGGTGCAACAAGTGGTTGTCATTGGGTGGGCGATACATTTTGGTAAAACTAGTTTTGGAAGGACAAACGATATACTGGATGTCAATGGAATCTCTTCCCCACACTGTTTTAAATAGAATTAGGAAAATGATGTTCCATTTTCTATGGAACGGTCATTCAGACACCTAGCAGTACCATATCTGTAGATGGGGGGTTCTTTCTAGACCTAAAAAGAATGAGGGTTTGGGTTTCCGTAATCTCACTCTTGTTAATGTGACTATGAATGCTCTTACTCTTTGGAGGGTTTTAACACAGGCTAGTATTTGGCAGAAGGTTATTAGAGATAAATATTTACATAATGTCACTCTCGTAAACTAGAGTAGACAGCCATCTCATATCTTCAATTCAACTTCAAGGATTTGGTCTAGCCTCAGTCGCGCACTCCCAGTTATCAACCATTGGCTTAGTTGGTGCCCTCGAGAAGGTCATTTAGTTTATATTGGGCGCGAAAAGATCCTTGACATTGGAGATAGATATTTTCTCAACGAAGAGCTCATAAAAATTCTAAATAAAAATAAGGTATCTTCACTGGCACAAGCGTCCTTAGCGAGGGATCCTATTACCTTTTATGAGGTGTGGAGGAGAAACGAGGATTTAGAGTTGGTAGGTGATCATGCTATCGATTGGAATAACTTTACAGTGGAGCTAAGTCATGCAAGGATTAATTTCAAGGAAGGAGCATAGGACCAACGGTTATGGACTGGAGGAGACTCATCTGGAAGGATTTATGTCAGGAATTGTTAAAATGCTATTATATCCACATAGACTTTACCAATCTCGCACGGTTGGAAGGTTAAACTTTGGAAAACGCGATTCCAATTGAAAATTATTTGTTTTTCTGGTTGGCCACTGAATTTTTTTTTTTAACGTGGGACGTCTTGCAAAAGAAGAGGTGATTGGGACCAGGTTTTTGGTTTCTATGAAAAGAATCCTTTGAAGATATTGCCCATATGTTCATTCCTTGTCCATTTACAAAGTCTTTATAAGAAAACTGTATTTACATCCTTAATTTAAATTTCTTCTAGAACGGCCAAAACCTTAATGAATGTATGGAATCGTGGCTATTGAACAAGGTTGTTTCAAAAAATCTCCCTATATTGTTGAGTTGGTTCATTTGGAAAGAGAGAAATAAATCCCTTTTTGAAGGGAAGGCACCCTCAGTCAGGACTGTTGTATACATGACTTTAGGTGTTCTTAATAACTTTCCTACAAAATTTAAGTCACTGGCTTTAAGATTGATTCCGATCATTTGGTTGAACGGTTACACTTTGGAATTTTTCGATGGGGCATCTATTTCAAGGAGAACAAATTGTGGGGAAGGGGGATCCTTGAAATTATTAGATTCTTTGGATGTTAGATGGTTCATCAATTGTGGATAAGGATCAAATACCAAAGAAAATTTATTGGGAGCATGGGCTATTATATCCATTGCAAAGCTCCTGGATATTCACCATATTCAAATTTTGGGGGATTCTAAAGTGGTTTTTGATTGGCTGAAACAAAAAGGTAATCTCCAAGCCATCAATATTGAAGGGTGGAAGCACATAATTTGGGATCTGGTGAAATATTTCCAAGGTATCAACTTTCAACACATCTTTAGGGAATCTAATGAGGAGGCAGATAAATTATCAAAGAAAGAAATCTTGGTGCCTAGAGGAAGACTAACTTACTGCAATTGGGATGGAGAAACTATGGGCCCATCTCAGCATTTAAAAATTTTCTAAATGTCTTTATCTTTATATTTTGTTGTCCATTTTGATCTTTATGTTTTGGGGTGAGAGTTCAATTTTTTTTTTGGTACTGTGATATTATTTCTTATATTACTAGTCCAAGTTTGGAGCTTCATTCCTTGAGTAATTAGTTGTACTTTCCTTTATAGGAAAGTTGTGATGAATATTTTATATTGTGAAGTGGGGCCAGGTAGTCCTGAAAGAACTAGTCTCATTGATCTTATGATCTGTCGATGTAAAAACAAATATTCCCTAATATAATTTTGTGTGATTTTTCTTGTGAAAAAACAATTGCTTAATAGATTAATTGTTGCAATGGTAATAGATTAATTGCTTAATTTCAATGGTAATAGATTAATTGATTAATTGCAATGGTAATAGATTAATTGTTGCAATGGTAATAGTTTAATTGATTAATAAATTAATTGTCGCAATGGTAATAACTGCAATGGTAATAGATTAATTGCTTAATTGCAAGGGTAATAGATTAATTACAATGGTAACAGATAAATTGTTGCAATGGCAATGGTTTAATTTCTTAATAGATTAATTGTTGCAATGGTAATATATTAATTACTTAATAGATTAATTGTTGCAATGGTAATAGATTAATTGCTTAATTGCAAGGGTAATAGATTAATTGATTAATTGCAATGATAATAGATTGATTAATTGCAATGGTAGTAGATTAATTGATAAATTGAAATGGTAATAGTTCCCTCATTTGCACTTAGTCATAATGATTTAAGAGCCAATGATTTATGGTTTATTTGTGTAATAGTTTAATGGTTTGCACAACATTAATGGTTGATGGTTTAATAGTTTTATTAGCTAAATTGATTAATAGTTTAATAGTTAATTGGTTACTGTGTTTCTTATTCCTTAAGTTGAATTGTAAATGTTAGTTGGTCATAGTTGTCACACCACATATGATTTCCTTGTAAGAAAACAAGAAATCCTTCGGTTAGTTGCACAGTTTAAATTTGAATGATGTCACCTTGCGTCTTGTTGACTTGTTGATTGGGTGCTTTGGTATAGTATTCATGTATTTATTGATAGATAATTAGGTCTCCTAGCATGAGGGATTTTTCTTTGGTTAAGGGTCTAGATATGTTATGTTTCTCCATGGTTACTGGCATGCCTATCATCTTGTGATGGCACGATTCCTAATAATGGGATCATTGTGCTCCCTGATTGATAGATGTGAATGATAAACTGAACAAAGTATTTTTCTTTCCGATGTGGGTGTATTGTTCATTGTAATTTATGTTGGTACTTGGTTCTACAATGCCTTAATGTGATTGGATTTTCTCAGCGTAGAGGTTTCTAGTTACTAGTCGTCAAAGTCATTATGTCAAGATTGATTGATTTTGTCTTTTAGCTTAGTATGCATGGTCTTGCGTCTAACGGGAGGGATGTAGACACATCCTTGTTCCTCAGAACAGTCGCCATCCTGGAGACCTTAAATCGTTAAAATCGATGGGAACCTAGGCTTGAGTGTTTCTTATGTGTCCTGGAGGTCCTAACCTTGTAGTGTAGGACATGTAGGTAGTCGTTTTTATTTTTCATCCATTGATTATCTCATGTTCATGCAGTTGCATGATGTGCTAGTGTGTTGGGTCATTATTTTTTGTTTCCTGAATTGCATAAGTTGTCTTCATCGTCAAGTTGTGTTGATTAATTGTTGTCATTGTTACTTTCATGCTAAAAAAAATAAAAAATAAAAATTGCACTTGATTTGCATCGCATCTAGTTGTAACGATAGGGGTCGATACAAAATATCTCAAACTATCCATTTATATTTAGAATAATTTAGATCCAATAACAACATGTGGACTCAACACAATAGAGTTCAATGCATTGATATTAATGTAATTGAATATTTTTTCATATCACTCTACTCTCCCATTTTATCCGAAGGTAAATCACTGGGTTGTATTTTTGGGAATCTAATTTCATAAATACAAATAAGGTCCAATAATATTTATAGAGAAACATAGGAAACTACAAATATTATATATGCTCAAGTTTGGTGATGTTTCTGAAAAATAGTTTATGAGGAATTTATATAATTTCTTCAAAATTTTGATAGTTTTTAAATAAAATAATTTTATCCTATAGAATTTGGAATTTTGTTTTTTGAAAAAAATGGAAATTAGCCAATAATTTTTTAATAAAAAGGAAAAAATAACCAAATGAAAAAATTTATCCCCTTGCTTCTTGTATTGTAATTAGCTCCAAAAACATATCTTCAACATCAACAACACATCCATCTCTTATGTGTCTTCCTCAACTTCTTATTCTACTTACCATTATTTAATCTCACACATGATTCACTTATCATGTAATTGTTGTGTAATATTCTTATGCATACATTGCATCATTCACAAAATCCCCATTCTCCTCACTTAGACCATTCTGCGTAGCATCACCACTCATGGATGGAATTACCTTTATGCAAATATTAAAAGTCTATAAATCAAAATTATTAAATAAATAGTCCATAAATCTATAAATAAATACAAATTGAAATTTTTGAAAAAAAATGTCAAAATTAACCAAATGTCAAAATTGAGCCCCTCAAATTTTCCATTTCTTATATCATAATTAGCCCCAGTACACATATTTTCAACATCAACAACAGATCCATCTCTTATGTGTCTTCCCCAACCTCTTACTCTACCTACCATTCTTTAATCTACCACACAAGATTGACTTATTGTGTAATTTTTATGCACCCTAAAGAATCATAATTATTATTGGTAATCTAATTCTACAGGTACATCCGGTGAGGCCCGATAATATTTATAGAGAAACATAAAAAAATGTGAATCATATTGATGGTCATGTTTGGTGATATTTTTGTAAAATTATTTAAATTCTAAGGAATTTACATATTTGAACAATTTTTAAATAAAATAATTTTATCCTATAGGATTTGGAGAATTTTGTTTTGAAAAAAAATGAAAATTGACTAATCATTTAAGAAAAAATGGAAAAGTTAACCAAATGGAAAAATTAAACCCCTAAAATTTTCCCATTTCCTTTTGTATTGCAATTATCCACTCTAAACACATTTTAAACATCAACAACATATTCATCTCTTATGTGTCTTCCTCAACCCCTTTCTTTACCTACCATTATTTAATCTACAACACCAGATTATAATTCTAGTTTCTTTGATACAACTTTATGCAAACTTTAAAAGTCAATCATTTTTCAAAAGAAAAGAAAATTTAACAAAATGGAAAAAATTGCTCCTAAAATTGTTCCCCTCGCTTCTTGTATTGTAATTAAAGCCTCTAAGAATATTTTCAACAACAATAACATATCCATATCTTATATGTTTTCCTCAACCTCTTACTCTGCATACCATTCTTTAATATACCACACAAGATTTAATTACCTCTTACTCTACCTACCATTCTTTAATATACCACACAAGATTCAATTATCTTGTAATTGTTAAGCACTTTTCTTCTACATCCTTAAAAAAATCCCCATGCTCCTCACTTACTCTGCCTACCATTCTTTAATATACCACACAAATATACCACACAAGATTCAATTATCTTGTAATTGTTATGCACTCTTCTTATGCATCCTTCAAAAAAAAAACCCATGCTCCTCACTTAGAATTCTACCTAGCATCACTACTCGTGGATGTAATTACCTTTAATAATTATGATTCTTTAGGAACATGATTCTACTTTTTTATTATCCAACTTTATGAAAACCTTAAAATTCTATAAATCAAAATGCGAACAAAAACCAAAAATAACAATGCAATTTAAATATAATGGATTGTTTTTTTCCAAAATTACAGCACAATCATTTTTCTTCGAAATTTTTTATGGCAAACACTTGAAACTTATTACATATATGGAAGGGTTTCTATACCCATAATTATTGAAAGTAAAAAAATACATCTACACAAACTTCAAATCACCCTCCAACCAACCTCTCATCTAATGAAAATCCTACATAACTAACCTTCCACAATCACTAAAAACAAAGAAAATACATCTAAAAAAACCTCAATTCACCCTCCAACCAACCTCTCGAATCACCCTCCAAACAACCTCTCATTGAATGAGAGTCCTACATAACTAACCTCTCAACACAAATGGATCCATTATTTATTAAAGGGGTTCAACTACCTCAAATATCAATCCACCAACTAAATATTATGTGCATAAAGACATGGAATTTCCATAGATTGTGTTATTAATATATTTAATAAAAAAATTCACACCATGTAATCATTTTCATAACCCCTTATACTATTTAAAATAGATGAACACTCCGGAGATAAATGCACGCCTTCTTTTTTATAGTTATTCTTGAAGATTTCCAAGGAAAGATAGGCACTCCATCATACATCACGACACATCACCTTCCTTGTTTATATTTATAAAAATGCATTTCCCATTTTAAGAAAATTACCACTCTTTGTGGTGATTTTTGGATAAAAAACAATGTATTTTCCATATTAAGATGACTCAAAATGTATGTATACTTTAAAATTACATGATAGGTGAATTATTGATAGTATTTGAATGAAGTATCTCACTTTTTATATTGTATTTTCCATTTTAAGAGGACTCAAAATGCAGTTATACTTTATAGATACATGATAAGTGGATTATTGAAGTATGTAATGGCCTCGATTGTTATGACTCAATGACGTACAACTGGTAATTTTTTTATTTTAAGCATTAGAAAAATAATGGAAATAACAACAATCATAACAACACAATTTGATGACATCATAATGAATAATGACACAGGTAACAACTTCACTCGCTACTCACCACTGAAATAAATAACAACACAATCAATGTGTCATCGAATCATAGCGATGCATAAACCTAAAGGGCATAGAAGATAACACATCAAGATTAGAGAAATTTAACACAATACTCATCAGATAAAGAATATAAAATGACTAACCCTCCCAACCTACCTTTCAAGGTTAGGACCTCCTGGACAGATAAGCAACACTCAAACCCAGGTTCTCATCGATTGTGACAATTTCAGGTCTCAGGGTTGTCGACTCTTTTGAGGAACAAGGAGGTGTCTACATTCCACCTGACACAGTGAAGTCCAAGCCACATCATCAATGATCATCCAAGTGAAATCATTCTAATAAACCAATGCATGTAGCATAAAATTCCACGATGCACAATTAAAACATTCATCAAATTACAATAAATAATGTCAGTATCAAGGTAAGCACATTATCCAATGCCAAGTTAACATATTCACTTATCGATCAATGTGTGCAATGATCCGATCATAAGGAATCATACCGCGACATTGTGGCAACACAATAATAAACTAAGGCGTAAACATAAACAACTCTAAACCATCATGCATAACATAAAATCCATTTCTCAAGAAGTCTCAATCTTTAACTATCATGCATAAATGAAATCTATAAATGAAATCACTCTATATCAATCAAGATAATCATCGACGTAGGGTAACCACATTCATTACTTTTTAATTGTGCAAAAGTCTAAGATATAACCATCATGAAAATTTATTAGAGATGGAAGACAATTCCAAAATCGACATGTGATACATATAAATTGATGCGCACAAAGTCCAAACTCAACACAGATTAGTGGAAAAACAAAATCTAAGAAATAAAATGATCACATATCATCATATATAAGTGGTGAATTAGAATCTAAGTAAAATCATGATCACATAACAACAGATACAAGTGACGAATTAGAGTCTAAGTAACACAACAATCTCGCATCAATAAATCTAAGTGGTGAAATAGAATCTAATTAATTCAATGATCTTGCAATGACATATCTTGGTAGCATGAGGAAATCATTCTCTCGTTAAAGGTTCATCAACCATTCCAAGGAGCGAGAGAACAAAAATATTCTAATTCGGAGGAGCGAGATGGAACTTGTTACTTCATTATGCATTGAGAAATTTAATGGCATAAGTATGGAAATATCTATTATCACCTTAACTTGTGTAATGTACAGACTCTTCAACACAACCCATGGAACAACTTGTTATTATTAATATAATCAAGTTTAAATATAAATAACTTAAGACAATCGTGTAGATAACTCCAGAAGAAGAATTAATTAAAGTTTAGAGTCAACACATAACATGGGCAGATTCTCCTCTAGACTTCAATGTAGTAAAATAGAAACTCCGTCAACTTAATTATTTTTAAATAATAATTAATAATCATTATAGCATCCAGGTAGGAACCTTCCCTCAAATTTAGACACTAAAAATAATGGATTTATTAGCTGGAATCCAAGAAAGTGGGATATTGGAGCATAAAAGAAGAAGTGGGAGTCCTTGTAATAGCGATAAGGGATAGGGGGTATTTCCTTTCATTCCATATTATAATTTATAAAATTCTTAGAGATTTTCTCGATTTAGTTGTCACTTTGTATTAAAATGACCTTTCTTTATTAATTGTATTTTATACATCAAGGAAGATCAAGCATAATCTCAATAGATTTTTCCATTTTCAAAATAGAGATCCTGAGTAATTTATATAATAATTATTTTAACTTTTAAATGACATAATACTAAGACATCCATTTGAAATAAATTAAAAATATATTTTATATATAACACACCTTTCTGATTTAACCAGGAAAAGTTCAAGAAATACTATTGGATTATTGAGAGGGGAGGGTGAATCAGTAATAGCATAATTATAATATTTTTTATCCAAATAATCCAAGTGTTATATCAATGTAGAATTATTATTCAATAATGAGCAATAAGAAATGAGCAATCACACACATACATAGTACACCAGTGTTTTACGTAGAAACCCAAATCGAGAGAAACCCACATAATTATTTATCTTATATGTCTTGAATAATTACATTCATTGGAAGCACCAACTTCCTTTGTTTTCCAGCTGCAATTGGAAGGAGGCTCCAACCCTCTAGTTTCTCAGGCTACAACCTGAGGGAAGTCCAAATCCCCAATTCTCTCACTACAACCAGAAGGAGGCTACAACCCCCTATGTTCTCTGGCTACAACCCGAAGGTGGCTACAACCATGGGTCCTTGCCCCATCCAACCGCGCTGAAGTAGAAGTAGAATGATGGAACCAATTTCACACTATCACTGTGAGATATACCACTGTAAACATGTACCAATAAACATGAACCATGCATCAACATGTACCTCAACCTGTAATCAACCTATACCATAAACAAGTGCATCAACCATGCACCAACCTGTACCAAACAATCGGTAATCAACTTGTACAATAAAAATGTGCAATCAACCATGTACCAAGTATGTACCAATCATGTGTCAGGTACTCATCAACTATGACTCATCAATATGTACCAACATCATCAACTATACACCTCATGTATGTGCCAAATCATCAACTACTTGTATCAACCATGTACCCAACTTGTAGCTCAACCAAAAGCCCTCATCAATTTCATCATCCAAATATGATTTTTAAATCTATAATAGACCTAGTGTATATGATCACATACATGCAAACCTTCCTTAACTTTAACAACAAGAGACTAGCATTTTCATCAAACATTTCTTTAGTCTCACAAGACTAGTTTTGGATTAGTCAACAACCCTAACTTGAAATAATCATAACTTTGTACATGTAATGAATAAATATTTGAAATTGATACACAATGTTCTTTAGTGTGCTTTATGAAATTTCTCCAGGTTTCACTACTTGTAACCTCTCATAAAAGGAGTTATGGCAAAAATGACACACCTTGCTGAATTCTGGCTTATACTAGAGAGAAAACTTGTAGAGCATGCCCCGCACGAAATATTTGTTGAATTGATCTAAAACTATTACATAGCATAATACAGACTGTACTCTAACCAACAAATTTGGTCTTACTGAATTTAGATCTATTGTGAAGAAGTTATGGCATTTTTACCTTAAACACTTGTTTTTGACTAGTTTCAAGACTAGCCACAAACCCTATTTTCCGCAGAGTGTAAATCCAAAAACACAATTAACCACAAGCTTAGAAAGCATCATCAAAACAATTTATCCTTCCTTGAATTATGACCTTCTTTTCTTCACTTTCCACAAAAAATTGACTTAGATATCCTTTGGTTACCTTAGAAACCAATAGGTATTCAATATGCTCAACTATGTCTTAAATAAGAGAGCCTTGCCTCTTATTTATACTCTCCAAGTGGCTTCCTTAAAAGTATCTTCTAGGTCACTTTTCCCACTTTCCTTATTTTAAGGTTAACCAAATTCTAATTTCTCCATTAAATTTATTATTGAATTAATTTATTTTGAATTCACTTTGAGTTATAGTACACTTATCACTTCACTTTATTATTTACCTTTTAAAATCTCTTAAACCACTTTGACTACTTTGACCTTTTGGGGATTCTAGATGACATATGAGGGTCCTCCAACTTCGTAAGGCCATAACTCTCAAACATGTACTATCCATATAGAATAGTATTACCTAAAAATATATCAAAACACATACCGTTATCCATCAAACAAAATTGGGTCCATTACCCAAACCTGGGTTCTCCAGCTTCTCATGGCCATAACTCTCTAAGCGTGAGGAGTTATGTGACGTTCCACATACCACCGGAAATTGCATGACAAGTACAAACCATATAGGATAGTTTCACTAATAAATTCAATGGTGTTCATCTCATTATTCCACAAATAAACATGGGTTATCTAACCATACTTCTAGGATAACTCAATCCGCAAAGCGTCTTCCCATGAGGGCTTTCACCATAAGGGGACCACTTTGAAGTTCATCCATTTCTGCTTATTATCAACCATGACAAGACAATAATGATTCATCTTTATGTCAAACAATATTCGGTCCATTACCCAATCTTTGTGCTATGGGGCTTTGTTCAAGGGTTGACATCAATGACAACCAACCTTAATCAACAAATACAATCTAAGGATGCCTAGGATGAAGTTTAGGTAAAAGAGTTTGTGAAGGTTAAAGTGATGAGATGTCACTTTGGATTATATTACCTCGAATCCGTTTGGGCGAGCGCAGAGTGAAGGGAGCCAAACTGGGATCACTAGTCATTTCCTGGCAGAGCATTGAGTAGTAAATCTCGGGGTAAGTACAAAGACACCTGTCACTGTTGATTACTACAACCATTTTGAGCGATCTCTCGACAGATTGCTTAATGGAAGGCACTGGAAAAATGTAGACAATGAACGCCCAATATGTTGGGAAATGGCATGGATTTTGATAGCTGTAATCCTCTAGAAAAATCTCTGTCAAACTTGGAGAATTAGGGTGAACACACAGGTCATGCCTCCCCACAAACTAGGTACAAATTGCTTGGTTGGGAAACCTAAACATCCTACCATTACTTCAGATGGGCATTATGGTGGATGTAAACAAAAATCGAAGAATGGCTTGAGAACGGCACCATGAATTCGATGGGGATAGGAACTATGGTGCGATAATAAAGAAAACAACATCGTGGACCCACACAAGGTGTGCAATTAGTTCAAGGGAAGGGGAGGTGAAGCTAAAAATTTAAGCTATCAATACCACTACTCTAGAAATTGACATTGTTCTTATATATCCATCAAGGTAAAGGAAAAATGTGGGCAATGCAGTAGGTAAGCAACACTGAGCATCAAAGGAATAATGGTCTGAGTGAAAATCCGAGAGTCATTTGAAGACTGTGCAAGGAGTTTATGGGTGCAAAATTCTGAGTGTAAAATGATAACAAAAGAAGATGCAGAGGTTAAGAGTGGGAATAAACGAATAATTTTCCACCCAAAATCTAAGGAGAAAAGTAAAATTTTAGTAGAATTTACACCTCGAGTAATCCTGATGGAAGGACACTCATAAAAAAGGAAGGAAAACACACAATAACCTCAGTTTTCAATATAAAGGCAGTGATCTGAGATTCATCACATATTTTGAATGCTTCAAAATAATAAAATGAAATAGCATGGAATCATGTATTCAACTTGGTTTTCAATCTAAGGGGAGCGATCCAAGTAAATTCACCCACCATAGTTCCAGAAATACATTACCATTTTATTAACATCTAAACCCATAAACATAATTTTAAGTAATTACAAATGCAAATTTTACACATGCGTACTGTAACCAAAGGAGAAGAATCTGAAGTGGTTGTTTCACACTTGCACTCCATCTAGCTCCTGCTTTCTAACCCCTAAGACCTCACCGATACCTCCTAGCTAATTCCAGGGGTACTCTTCTTCCCCCTGAGCCCCTCGAGTCAAAAAGGGGCCAGGCACACAAGTCATAGAAATATAGCTCACATCTCGTCTTGTAAGGTTGAGCTACCAATCTCTATCCGAGTTGGGTATCCCAACTCCCACAAGAAAAATCAGTCAAGTGAAAAATCCAGTAGAATAACCTTATGACTACCAGAATTCATCCATACCCCTTCTCTGTCATTTATCTTATAGAGTTATCTTAGTGACTAGTTACCAAAATGCACATTAAATTATTTTTGTTAATTTTTTATTAGGAACATTCTCCCCCGTACACTTGTCACCAGATCCTTTAGTTGCATCAGATATTCATTTAATTAATTAAAATAAATTTCAAATTTCCCTCAACCACCTAAAAACGTTCCAAAAAATGCTCTTCGATGTCCCTTTATTCCCTCACATTCCATTAATGACTGATGTCTTTCTTAAATATTAGTTAAGTTCATTTTAGGAAAGTTCTCTCGACTAGATTCCCTTCTATATTCCACTTTCCTTTTGTATTTAAGCTTCATCTTTTTGGTCTAAGTTCTTAATTATTAAGTTTTGCACATAAAGAACAATTAATCTTTTTAAATAATTTAATGTTCCATTAATTTTTAAATTTAAATTTTTTTACCCCCAATTTTTCCTCATCCCCCCTTTATTATTTTCTTAATTAAATTTTTGTTCTCATGTCCTACTTAGACCCAGGATTTAAATTCAACTAGGCTTAGAAAAATTGTTTTTAAAGAAAATTTTATAATTTTTAAACTTTACTCAGGCAAAAATTATCTTAAGGTTGACCAGGTGAAAATGAGATATTGTTTTCTAGGTACCTAGGTTCACTGAATCACTAGTGTTAAAAACCATGACATTCCCTTTGAGATGCACTACCTCCTCCAAGGGTGCCACTAGAATTCATTCAAGTTTCATTTGTGCGACATGCCCTTGAAGATGCACTACGTGCTCCAAGGGTGCCACTCG
The DNA here is from genome assembly GCA_000966675.3 of Picea glauca. Lineage (NCBI taxonomy): Eukaryota > Viridiplantae > Streptophyta > Pinopsida > Pinales > Pinaceae > Picea > Picea glauca. The sequence goes on from JZKD02S1950154.1 coordinate 360,322, forward strand.
CCTTTTGACTCATTTTGGTAGATGTCTAACCCTTGGAGTCAATACTCCATTAGGAGACCTTGAGGGAGACTAACGGCCTCTAAGGAATAAGGACCCTGCCTTATTTCTCACCCCTAGAATCTTCGTGAGAAGCTGTCTCACTTTGCCCTCACAGAATTGTGGATATCTTGAACTAAGTAATCGTTAACCTAGAGTTTGAGCCACAACGAGAGTGCTAGTAGGTTGTGGTGGGGTTGATGCCACACCTCTCACTCAATATCTCTAGCTTTCATGCATGACTCCTTTTCTCCAAATGTGAGTCTGATTAGCAAGCGATTGTTAGTCTACATCCATTAACGAACAAGTCAACGATCCACAAACAACATCATAATATACCAATCGTATGTCATATATGAAATAACATAAATATGCAAACGATAAATAGTCCACTCCCTCACTCGATTCAGAGTTCAAGTAGGTCAATTGATTCCATAGGAATATTTAACCTATCAAGAGTATTGTACACTAAAGAGAAACCAATTAATAACACATTTTGACACATATATAATCAAATAACATATCAGCATATCCACAACATCATCATAATCCATAAGAAAAACAATCAATCATATAATGAACCAGATCACTTGCACACAAGTGTCTTCAAATAATGATTCTCTTTAGGTGAGTGCAAGAGTGGGATGTTACATACAAACCCTATTGATTTAAACTTCGTCCCGAAGTTTCATAGTATACAAGTGCAGGAATAAAGTATCTCTTAATATTTAAATGTCTAGCTATCAAACAAAAATGGAAACTGTTGACGCATATCATATGTGTCCTCCGAGGTAGCTGAGTGTGGACTATAATTGTACCACTAGGCCTTGACCTGATCAAATGTTCGATGCTATATTTTTCATATACGATGGTCAATAATGTGGATTGCCTCCGCCGTGAGCACACCCTCGTAAGATAACTACAAAGAACTCATGTCAATCACATGTGTAGGACCACTAACATAATGTCTCAAGATAGATACATGAAAAACATCGTGCATATGCCTCAAAGAATCATGCAAGGCTAGTCGATAGGAAATCGGCCCCTTCCTTTCCACAACCTAGAAATGTCCTATGAACCTAGGATATATTTTAGCACCCATTCCAAACTTTATCAAACTCTTGTATAGTTTCACCTGCAAGAATACTCGATCACCAACTTCATAACAACGGTTGACATGATGCACATCAACATAAACTCTTTTGTCGATATTGCACTTCATTAATCCTTTGTCTTATTTTTTTCTTTTGATATTCCATTTATTTGATCACTTATGGTCCTACCAGGACCCTATCCTCAAGCTAATCCCAACTCAAAGGAGTTCGACATAGTCTCCCATAAAGAAACTTGAATGGCACCATCTTAATGGTGATTTGATAATTGTTGTTGTGTGCAAATTCTACAAGTGGCAAGAACTCTTTCCAACGCTTCTATTGGTCCATCATGTACATACACAACATGTCCTCCAATATTTTCTTCATTCATTATGTATGCCCGTCTGTCTCCAGGTGATAAAAGGTACTAAGGTTAAGTTGGGTTCCCAAGGCCTCTTGGAAACTAGTCCAAAATTGTCCTTTAAACATCGATCATCGATCAGATATGATCCTCTTAGGAACACCATGAAACGTCACAATCTCACTGATGAAAACTCTAGCTATTTCTGGCACCTGATACATTGTATGCATAGGGATAAAATGAGCACTCTTCATAAGAGTGGAAACTACCATGAAAATTGTGTTGTGCTTTCTTGTCATCAACAACCATCCAACAATGAAGTCCATCGAAATGAACTCCCATTTTGATTATGTAATAGCATGTGGTTGTAGTAATTCTATCAGATGTCTATGTTTAACCTTCACTTTCTCATATTCAAGACATCTTTCCACATAGTTGACTATGTCTTCCTTCATTCCTTTCTAGAAGACTAAGGGTTTAAGATCCACCCTAATTTTCATGACTCCTGGATGAACCATGCACATTTCTCTATTGGATTCTTTTAGGATCAAACTTCTCAATTCGTCATTGGTAGGTATTTAAATAGGATTATTATATCTCATTAATCCATCATTATCCACCGTAAATCCCTCAAATTTTGGTACCGACATGGTGTTTTGTCCGATAAATTCTTTAACCTCTTTATACCAGTCATCGTCGCACTGTAAAGTTAGAATCTTTTCACGTAGATTTCTCTGAAGAGGTATCACCAAAAATATGTGTGATCTCCGACTCAACACATCATCCACCCTATTCATTGTTACTTTTATGTAGGTAATCTCGAAACCGTACTCGCTAAGCAGTTCCGACCAATGCCTCTATCATGCGTTCTAGTCTCCTTGTGTAAAAATGTGTTGTAAACCATAGTGGTATGTTTTTAGTTTCAATTTTCATCCAATTAGGTAGTGCATCCACACTCGCAGGGAATACACAATAGCTAACAACTCCAAATCATAGTTCTCCTCATGCCTTCTTAACTTCTCAAGATGTAAGTGATCACTCGACCGTCTTGCATCAAGACTCCGCCTAAGACTTCCCTAGATGCATCAGTTCATACCAAGAATTCCTCATCCATATTAGGGACTTTTAGTATCATCACTATCGTCAAGAAATCCTTGAGCCTTCTAAACACTTCTTCCCATTTCTTAGTCCATACGAACTTCTTGTTTTTCTTCTACAATTCCGTAACTGGATTTTTTTTCCTTGAAAAATCCCCAATGGATCGTCGATAATATCCCGCTAAAACCATGAATCTATGCACTTCTGGGACATTTTTCGATGCACTTCATTCCACAATATCCTCAAGCTTCGTTGGGTCCACAACAATACCTTCGTCGGAGATGGCATTCCCTAAATAATGAATCTTCAATTGATAAAACAAGCATTTTGGCAGTTTCCCAAACAATTTGTTCTCTCGTAGACATTGTAGTACCAAGAGAAAATGTTTGTCATGTTCTTCCGTCATCCCATAATATATCAAAGTATTGTCAATGAATACTTGAACAAACTTTTCCAAGTATTCACAGAACACCCGATTCATCAAGCTCATGAATACCCCTGGGGCGTTTGTAAGTCCAAACGGTAAAAAATAAACTCCTAATGTCCAAACCTCATATTAAAGGAAGTCTTAGGAATGTTTTCCTCCTAGATCCCTAATTGTTGATACCTTGATCTCAAGTGGATCTTTGACAACACCATCGCTCCCTTCATCTGATCAAGCATATCGTCTATCCTTGGAAATGGATACTAGTTCTTGATCATTTCCTTGTTCAATTTATGATAATCAATGCAGATTATCCACGACCCATCCTTCTTATGTATGAAAATAAAAGGCATATACCACGGTGACACACTTGGACGTATAATTCCTAGATCCAACACATGTCATGCTGGTAATGTGGCTCATCACATGTCTAACACCTGGTCTTCGGTCCAGTACTCCTGGTCCCTGAGGTAGAAGTGTTAGAAAAATAGGACCGCGGAGCAATAAAATAAAACAAATGTGGAAACAAAACACAGAAGATACACAATACAAGAGAGACACAGATTTACGTGGTTCACCTAGTGTGGGCTACGTCCACCAGAGAAATTGCCAGGTCCTTTCTTTATTATTATCCAGCAAAATGAAGGGATACGACCTACAGCAAAACCCGTTGTAACTTCCTCTTCCTTCTCTCACAGTCTCCTCTCTCATAATACAATACTCACCAACATACATAGCCGCAATACATTTCCCTCATAAAAGAGGGTTGCCTTCTAGGGAAAAAAACCCTAACATAATCTCTATCGTTAGATCTACGACCTTATAATGAACGGTCCATATTTACAATGAAATTACAATATAATTTTACAAGGTAATTTTTTCTTATGGGGCTTCTCCCCCGAACCCTCGTTGGGGCCCCACTTGCCCCCAGACCCCCCAGCTGGGTGGATAGCCCCCCCGGACCCCACAGAGGGGGTACCCCCCCTCTGCACTCCCCCGCATGCAAGAGTGTACATACTTCCAGGGTGTAAATACTTCATGGGGTATAAACACAACTGAAAGTAAAAGACCTTTAAATCAGGAAGATAATCAGGCTCCACAACCAACAATCTCCCACTTGGAGACTGATCTCAAGAACTCCACCACTGTTGTATATGCTGGACTTTGAACCTTCTTGGACCTGGAAAATTTCTCATCTTCATCTTCATTCTTGAAGACTAACTGAAACTGAGCAAGAAATCAGTTTCTCCCTGGTTACTCCCTTTGTTAACATGTCTGCAGGATTTTGGCTAGTGTGTATCTTTTCCAGCTTCAATTGTCCATCTTGCAAGGTGGATCATATGAAGTGGTACCTAAACTGTATATGCTTAGTCTTCGAATGGAAGGTTGAGTTCTTTGCAAGGTGAATTGCACTCTGACTGTCACAGTACAACTTGTTGTTCTCCTGCTTCTTTCCCAATTCCTCCATAAACCTTTGTAACCAAATCATCGCTTTACTAGCCTCTGTAGCAGCAACATACTCTGCCTCTGTTTTTGAAAGTGAAACAACCTTTTGAAGTTTTGAAATCCAACTTACTGTTGTTCCACTTATAGTAAAAACATACCCTATGGTGCTCCTCCTGCTGTCTTTATCACCTGCCATATATGAATCAACATATCCCTGTAGAAAAGTGTCTGAACCTCCAAAACATAATGAATGTGTAGTAGTAGCTCTCAAATACCTGAAAATCCACTTTACTGCCTCCCAATGTTCTTTACCTGGATTGTTCATATACCTTCTCACAACTCCCACTGCATGTGCAATATCTGGTCCTCTGCAAACCATTGCATACATCAAGCTGCCAACTACTGATGAATATGGGACCTTGGACATGTATTCTATCTCCTCCCGTGTCTTAGGACACACTTCCTTAGTTAATTTTAAATGGCTGGCCAAAGGTGTACTAACTGGTTTTGCATTCTACATTCTAAACCTCTCCAACACCTTCTCTGTGTACTCACCCTGAGACAATGTTAGTTTGCGATTTTTCCTGTCTC
>JZKD02S1950154.1:368127-382655 GCA_000966675.3 Picea glauca
CAAAACCCGTTGTAACTTCCTCTTCTTTCTCTCACAGTCTCCTCTCTCAGAATACAATACTTGCCAACATACATAGCCGCAATACATTTCCCTCATAAAAGAGGGTTGCCTTCTACGGGAAAAAACCCTAACATAATCTCTATCATTAGATCTACGACCTTATAATGAACGGTCCATATTTACAATGAAATTACAATATACTTTTACAAGGAAATTTTTGCTTATGGGGCTTCGCTCCCGAACCCCCATCGGGGGACGCTGCCCCCAAACCCTTGTTGGGGCCCCGCTTGCCCCCAGACCCCCTAGCCAGGGGGATATCCCCCCCAGACCCTGCAGAGGAGGTACCTCCCCTCTGCACTCTCCCGTGTGGAAGAGTGTACATACTTCTAGGGTGTAAATACTTCATCAGGTATAAACATGGCTGAAATTAAAAGACCTCTAAATCAGGAAGATAATCAGGCTCCACAACCAACAAGAAGTTGACGACCCACCTTCCTCAAACACTGGTTTGTTTTGTTGAGCATGCTTGAACTATTGTTGTTACAGTCGTCGTTGCTTCTAGTATTGTGGTCCTCTCTAGGGAGTCCTCTATTGCGACACCGATAGTCATGGTGTAGTGAATGTGGATCCTCTCGGAGTGCCTTGATACCCTGGTGGATGTCTAACCGATGTTTGATGTTGTTGCACACCATATGTCACTTGTCCCTTGAATCAGCTTGCCAGAGCCCTACTCTAACCACCAATTATGAGCTCCTCCTTAGCTATGAGGGCATCAAAATCCTCATTTTCATACGAGTGTTGACATTAAGGCCGAACACGAACTTGTTGACCTTAATATTTTTGGTATTGAGGTGCAGAGCATACCGAAGAAGCTCCATGAAACGAGCCTCGTAGTCGGGCACTATACGACCACCATGTCGCAAGGATTTGAACTCATTGAGTTGATTTTCAATGAATTCCTACGACATATACCTCTCCCAGAACCTCTCTCTGAGCAGTTCCCATGACACGTCTTCGAATACCATGTTCAGTTGTGCATGAGCATCTTCCACCAAAGCATAGTGCTCCCCTTTAGTTGAAAGATAGTCATGTAGACCTTCATGTTGGAGATATAATCGTGAAGTAAAAATCACATCTCCATATTCTCCAACCATGCCTTGATGGTTGCACCATACGTGGCACCAAAGAACTCGACAAACTTGAACTTTTCGAGTTCTCGATGAACACTACCAGTACTAGCTAGGGCACGCGGTGGACCCTTAAGGGGTGTCGACACCCTAGCCTCATCTCTATATAAATGGCTAATTAGGACCTCTAACATCCTCTCAAAGGACCTCATCAATCCAACCACATCTCCCACAGCTATATGTTCCTATCCAATAACTTGTTCTTCTCCTTGGGGATTAGAGCCCCCGGGCATGGATGCTACTAGAGACATCACACCTCCTCCCCTAATACCCCGTAATCTTCCTTCATGACGTCCTATAACCATGATTACCTACACTAATACAAATCAATTTAATTAGCGACATTTTATAATCAAGTGTCTATTTAGTGAAATTCGTAGTGATCTCAAGTCACGGTTTGATCCAGCGCTGATACCATATGTAATGCCCCTGACCATTACGACTCAATGACGTACAACTGGTAATTTTTTTCTTTTTTAAAAGCATTAGAAAAACAATGTCAATAACAACAATCATAGCAACACAACTTGATGACATCATAATGAGCAATAACACAGGGTAACAACGTCACTCACTACTCATCACTGAAATAAATAACAACGCAATCAATGCATCATTGAAGGATAGCGACACATAAACTTAAAGGGCATAGAATATAGCACATCAATCTTGGAGAAATTTAATACAACACTCATAAGATAAAGAATATAAAATGACTAACACACCCAACCTACCCTACAAGTTTAGGACCTCCAGGACACATAAACAACACTCAAGAAGAGGTTCCCATCGATTTTGACCATTTAATGTCTGAGGGTCGGTGACTGTTCTGAGGAAAAATGATGTGTCTACATCCCACCCGACACAATCAATTCCAAGCCTACTAAGCTAAATAACATCATCAACAATCATCCAGGTGCAAGAATTCTAATAAACCAATAAATGTAAACTAAAATAACATGGCGAGTGATTAAATCATTCATCAAATTACAATAAACAACATCATTATCAATGTAAGAGCATGATCCAATGCGAAGTTAACATATTCACTTATCGATCAATGTGCGCAATGATCCAATCATAACGAATCATACCACCACATTGTGACAATGCAATAGTAAACTAAGGTGTAAACATAAAAAACTCTAAACCATCATGCATGACATAAAATCCATTGTGCAAGAAGTCGCAATATTTAACTATCATACATTATATGAAATATATAAACTAAATAAATCTAATATCAATCAAGCTAATAATCGACAAAGGGTAACCACACGCATTACTTTTTAATTGCGCAAAAGTATAAGATCTAACCATGATAAAAAATTATAAGAGTAGGAAGCCAACTCCAAAATCGACATGTGATACATATAAATTGGTGCGCGCAAAGTCTAAACTCAACATAGATTAGTGGAAAAATAAAATCTAAGTAATAAAATGATCACATATCATCATATATAAGTGGATAATTAGAATCTAAGTAAAATCACTATCATATAACAACACATATAAGTGGCGACTTAGAGTTTAAGTAACACAACAATCTCGCATCAATAAATCTAAGTGGCGAAATAGAATCTAATTAATTTCGTGATCTTGCAACGACATATCTTGGTAGCATGAGAAAATCATTCACTCGTTCAAGGTTCATCAACCATTCCAAGGCACTAGAGAACACATCTATTCTAATTATGAGGCGCAATATGGAAGCTATTGCTCCATTATGCATTGATAAATTTAATGACGTAAGTACAGAAATATATATTATCAACTTTAACCAATAACTTGTGTAATGTATAAACTCTTCAACACGATCCATGGAGCAATTTTTATTATTAATATAATCAAGTTTAAATCCAAATAACTTAATAAATAGCATAGATAACTCTAGACGAAAAATTAATTGAAGTTTAGAGTCAACACATAACATGGGCGGATTCACCTCTAGACTTCAATGTAGTAAAATAGAAACTCTGTCAACTTAATTATTTTTAAATAATAATTATATAATAATTAATAATATTAGAACATCCACGTAGGACCCTTCCCTCGAATTTAGAGACTAAAAACAAGGGATTTATTAGCTGGAATCCAAACAAGTGGGATTTTATACATAAAGGAAGATAACATAATCTGAGCAGATTTTTCCATTTTCAAAATACAGATCCTAAATAATTTGTTTAATAATTATTTCAACTTTTAAATGATATAATGTTGAGACATCCATTTGAAATAAATTAAAGATATATTTTATTCATAATGCAACTTTCTGATTTAAGCAAGAAAATTTCAAGAAATACAATCCAAGGATGCCTCGGATGAAGGTGAGGTAAAAGAGTCGGCGAAGTTTAAAGTGATGAGATGTCACTTTGGATTCTATATTCCCGAATCCGTTCACGTGAGCGCGGAGTGAAGGGAGACAAATTGGGATTGCTAGTCGTTTCATGGAAGAGTGTCGAGCAGTAAATCTCGGGGTAAGCACAGAGACACCTGTCACTTATGATTACTATAATCAGGGTGAGCAATCTCTAGGCAGGTTGCTCCATGGAAGGTGCTAGAAAAATGTAGACAATGAATGCCTAATACGATGGGGAATGGTGTGGCTTTTGCTGGTCGTAAGCCTCTAGAAAATCCTTTGTCAAGAGTGGAGAAGTAGGGTGACCACACATGCCCTCCCTCCCCATGAACTGGGTACGAATTCCTTGGTTGGGAAACCTAAACATCCTGCCATTACTTGAGATGGGAATGATTGTGGATGAAAACATGAATCGAAGAATGACATGAGAACGCCACCATGAATTCAACGACGATAGGAACCAAGGTGCGAAAATAAAGAAAAAAACATCGTGCGCCCACACAACTTCTGCAAGTAGTTCAAGGGAAGGGTGGGTGCAACTCAACATTTAAGCTAGCGATACCACTGCTCTAGAAACTGACATTGTTCTTATATCTCGGGAAAGGTAAAGGCAAAACCTGGGCAACGCAGTAGGTAAGCAACACTGAGCATCAAAGGAATAATGGTCTGAGGGGAAATCCGAGAGTCATTTGAAGACTGCACAAGGAGGTTCTAGGTGGAAAAGTTTGAGTGTAAAGCGATAACAAAAGAAGACGTAGAGATTAAGGGAAGGAATAGACGGATATTTTTCCACCCAAAATCGATGGAGAAAAGAAAAATTATAATAGAATTTACACCTGATGGAAGGACACACAAAAAAAGGGGCAAGTTATAACTCAAGAACCTCTACAAATAAAGTTATCACAAAACTTCTACAATATAGTTATCATACGGCTAGTTGCTTGGCCAAGCTTAATACCATGTTCAGATGTCTTCAAGTTAAGGTTTATGCAACGATTCTTGGAAAAATATGGGTCTTAAAGTAAAAGCACAATACAGAAAAAATTTACAAGTAGAATCTAGAATACTTTAATAATAAAATCAGTATTAGCATGGGACAATCTTTCGGTTACCCAACTTTACCTAGCGCGAGAAGACTTATAGCTATCCAAGCTCCATTACAATTTCCAATGTTCATTCAAAGAAAACAAAAAGGAAGGGAATCACACAATCAACGCAGTTTTCAATCTAAAGGCATCGATCCAAGCTTCATCACATATTTTGAATGCTTCCGAATAATAAAACAAATAGCAGGGAATCACACATTGAACTCGGTTTTCAATATAAGGGTAGTGATCCAGGTAAATTCACCTACCATAGTTCCAGAAATCCATTACCATTTTATTAACATCTAAACCCATAAACATAATTTTAACTAATTACAAATGCAAATTTTACACATACGTACCATAACAGAAGGTGAAAATTCTAAAGTGGTTGTCCCGCGCTTACGCTTCATCCAACTGTTGCCTGTTAACTGTTGAGACCTCACTGGGACCTCCCAGTCAATGCTAGGGGTACTCTTCTTCCTCCTCAGCCCCCCGAGCCACAAAGAGACCATGCACACAAGCAAGAGAAAGCTAGCTTCCAGCTTGCCTCGCAGTTTCGAGCTACCACTCTCTATCTGAGCTGGGTATCGCAACTCCCACAAGAAAAATCACTGAAGAGAAAAATCCAATAACATAGCCTTATGCATACCGGAAGTCATCCATAACCCTTATCTGCCATTTCTTTTATAGAGTTCTCTTAGTGACTAGTTGCCAAAATGCACATTAAATTCTTTTTGTTCATTTTCTTATTAGGAACATTCTTCCCCGATCCATTAGTTGCATCAGATATTCATTTAATTAATTAAATTAAATTGTCAATTTCCCTCACTCACCTAAAAGCATTCCTAAAAACGCTCCTCGATTGAGGTCTTTCTTAAAGCTTAGTTGAGTTCATTTTAGAAAAGTTCTCTAGACTAAATTCCCTTCTATGTTCGACATTTCTTTTGTATTTAAGTTTTCCCTTTTTGGTCTAAGTTTTAAATTAGTAAGTTTTGCACATAAACAACAATTAATCTTTTAAAATAATTTAATCCTCCATTAATTATTAAATTTAAACTTTTCTACCCCCCATTTTTCTTCATCCCCTCTTTATTAATTGCTTAATTAAATTTGTGTTTTCATTTCCTACATAGACCTAGGCTTTAAATTCAACTTGGATTAGCAAAATTCCTTTTAAGGGAAATTTTATAATTTTTAAAATTTACTCATGCAACAATTATCTTAAGGCTGAATATTTCAAAATAAGATATTGTTTTCTAGGTACCTAGGTTCATTGACTCACTAGTTTTAAAAATTACGGCATTCCCTTCAAGATGCACTACATGCTCCAAGGGTGTCACTCGCCTTCATTCAAGTTTCATTTATGTGACGTGCCTTTGAAGACACGCTATGTGCTCCAAGGATGCCACTTGCCTTTTGACTGATTTTGGTCGACATCTAACCCTTGGAGTCAATACTCCATCAGGAAACCTTGTGGGAGACTAAGGGCCTCTAAGGAATAAGGACCATGCCTTATTGTGATCCCCTTAAAATCTTCATGAGCGACTATCTATGTCTTCCCTCATGACATCGTGGATCTCTCAAACTAGGTAATCATTAACCTATAGTCCAATCCAGGGCAGAAGTGCTAGTAGGATGTGGCAGGGCTATTGCCACACCTCTCCCTCATTATCTTTGGTTGTCGTGTGTGACCCCTTTACTCCAAATGTGAGTCTGATAAGAAAGCAATGGTTAGCGTGCATTCATCAACCTACAAGTCAATGATCCACAAACAACATCATAATATACCATTCATCTGTCACATATGCAATAACAGAAATACGCAAACCATAAATAGTCCACTCCCCAACTCGATCCAGAGTCCAAGGAGGTCCATCAATGCCATCGGCATCCCCAACCTATCAAGAGTCCTGCAAACTCAAGAGAAACCAGTTAATAGCACCTGTTGACACATAAATAATCAAATAACATATCATTATATCCACAACATCATCATAATCCATATGTGAAAGAATCAATCATATAATGAAGCCGATCACTTGCACACAAGTGTCCTCAAAGAATAAGTCGCGTTAGGTTCATGCAAGAGGGGGACGTTACGAAGTATCTCACTTTTTCTACAAAATTATGAATTCAAATCTCCAAATTTTATTTTAAAATACATGCCATAGTTATATAAAAATGGCACTTTCATTGTTTTTGGCAATTTTAACTTCTTTCAATAATCCATGACCATGTTCTATATGCATGCAAATGATCATACATAATTTGGTATTTAGATTTATAATCCTAATTTGAAAATTCATCATTATTACAAAATAAGAAAAATGTACTTTTTGATGGCAAAACTCAAATCAAATTAATATGGATTCAAAAAACACATTTCATTTATATTTTAAATATAGTATTGATGGAACTTAAAAGTAGAGGGTGGAGTATATCAGATTCTGATAAAAACCCTATATCCAAATATTGCAGTACAATCTTCAAATGAATGGACGAGATAAGTCAAGACGACTATTTAGTCATTTGTTATTTGTTTTGGTTTGGGAAAATGTACACGGAGGCCTCTATATGCATCGCCTTGATGATCTTACACTTGTACATGATGAATCATGATATGCTACATCTTTTAGTTACCTTGAATTCCAATCAACATGTTAAACCTATTCATTGTTTGAAAAAACAATGTTATTTTGTCTCAAAATAATGAGAAATGGAAAAATGGAAAACACACATTTCAACGATATCATTTTACAAAATTGCATCCTATACCTCTTTCACCTTGGTTAGAAGCACATTCTCTATTTGAAAATATAGAGGTTGAAATACATATGCACAACAATTCCATATTCACTAACAACTAATAACCATGTTCCCAACACAATGTCATTTTCAAACACCACAGCTCTTTCAATGTGATCCAAATTACATGGGAACCAGAAATGGTGTCATTTTCAAACACCACACCTCTTTCAATGTGATCCAAATTACATGGGAACCAGAAATGGTAATAAACACAGAAGGATCCCTTATTCCTTATTCAAAAAACAAAAAATCTTATATACAAAAATGGGTTCCTTGTCCAAGAAACAAAAAAGTCTCATATACCAATTTGATATACCAAAAACTTAAAATTATATTATATTATCTCAAAATATAACAAATTAATATAAACTAATAAAAAAAATAGATTGTCATTGCTTATCACTTGGATTGATCACACAACATTTATCATCGTTAAACTTTTAAGTCCTCCCATAGAATGACACCCACAAGGAATAATTAAAAGCAAAAAGGTTTGTACTTTCTAAAAATTATATTTAGATTATTTTATTTATTTTAAAATGTTATATTTATAATTTGTTTATTCTTTTATTTACTTAACTATTCGAAATCAAATATGAAGATTTATGGTACATTTTCAATGGGGTGTATTAATAAAATAGTAAAAATACATTTTGATTTCAAAAGATGTATTTATCAAAAGATGTATTTAATAGTTTATTTTTACACATCGAATCTAAGATGTATTTAATAGTTTATTTTTACACATGGAAATCTTATTGACCTAGGCCAACTAATATGAAGCCTATGTATTTTGACCATTAAACGAAAGAAGATGTATTTAATAGTTTATTTTTACACATGGAAATCTTATTGGCCTAGGACAACTAATATGAAGGCTATGCATTTTGACCATTAAACGAAAAGTATAGTATAACCATGGACGAATAATCACGACAGCATTCATAGGTACTACAGATATAAAAATATGTTTCCTGCCAATAATATCACGGTAATACATTAAATATGGCATGTTACATTTGTTAAAAGTAGTATTTGATATGTTAAAAGTAGTATTGTTAAAAATAGTATTTGATGACCTCTATAAGGGTACCTTGTATCATAGGTCAGAGACGGCCATATTGTAACTTGACTTTCAAACTATTTGGGCTCAATCATTCAGTGCCGTCCTGTAACTAACTGCACCCTGAAATGATTCCACCAATAGCTTGCAGCTACCCAGCTGTACTCATCCCACGTCAGTATTTTCGATCCGAGGAGTTCTTGATCAAAGCATTTCTAGGTGCTTTATAAATTTGAGGCTTGTGAGAATCATATATTCACACTTATGCTTCAGAGAGCCATTGTAGATTCGTTGTTCACATTGACCCTATAAATTGCAGGAGCGGCTTGAAGGCGAGTACGGGAAAATATATCCTGCAGAGCGAACCTGATCCCTCTACTCGCACAGTATGAATTCCAAAAAGAATTGGCCAAGTATGTTCATGAAATCGAAGTCCTCAACATCGCCAGGAAATCAATCGCCCGAAACTTCTAATTTTTCAGCCATGAGAAAGCCATACTCTGAAGGTCAGCTATATCTTTCTCTTGCAAGTCCTAACTAAATCAATCTTGTTCAGATGCTGTGTAGATATAATGCTATTTCATTCACAGTGATATAGATAAATGCAGAGATATAAATGCGGTCTCAGTCATGTTTACATGTGCAGAAACAATATAATGTTTTCTCGGTGGTCATATTGATATAGATAGAGAAATAAGGATCGTGTGCAGATTGCAGCGATTTCTACTGTAATGAAAATTTCAAATAATAATTACTGGGATTGAATGAAAAACTTTTAAATTTTGAGGCGGCCAACTGAGCAAGTAATTGTACTATGTCAATGAAAAGTGACAAGTTCAGTGAAGATTAAGTTTTGATATGATTTCAGAACATAATTGGTAATATCAGTGCATATACCCTAATAGAGTTTTTAGAGTAGTTTTAATAAATATATTTTCCATACGGCAGGTGCATTATCACGGAGCGTTTCCAAAGCAAAGTCAAGATGGCATCCAAAACCAGAGCAGATCCAGATCCTGGAAGCTATATTCAATTCTGGCATGGTGAACCCTACCAGAAAAGAAATAAAAATAATCAGAGCTCAGCTAGAAGAATTCGGCCAAGTTGGGGATGTCAATGTGTTCTACTGGTTCCAGAATAGAAAGGCCAGATCAAAGCGAAAGCGACAACTGCAAGATGCACAAAAGTCTAAATGTCGCGCCAAGGGTGCAAAGACCACATCTTCAACTGCATCGACATCAGCAACATCCAGGTCAACATCAGTTCAGTCTAAACCTATAACGACTGGAAATCATCCCCAGTCCTCTTCTGCTGTGCCGGTTTTTTCATTTTCCGGGAACCATTACGACCTGCAGGTTAACCAAGAAATGACCAATACTCAATTCAGTAACATGCAGGCAATAGGAGGGGCAGTAACAACAGGAAGTAACGGAATATTGAATGAAGGTACATAAGCACTGATACTGTTATCATGTCTTCAGGGTGCCAACATATCATATACACTTATGCATTTGCACTTGTGCTTTTTCGTGACTAAATTGTTCCCTTGTCCATGTCTAATACTAATTTCGCTCTGCAGGAGGCGTGTGGGAGGACTCGATCAGTAACGCTGACCCAATAGTAACTGTATTTATCAATGACATTCCAACGGAAGTCCCCAAGGGGCCCATAAACTTCAGGGCTTTCTTCGGAGATGATGCACTTTTGCTCCATTCGTCTGGCCAGTTGGTGCTAGTGAATGAATGGGGATTTACATCAGAAGGCCTCGAGCATGGAGCTAGATATTTCTTGGTATGTATACATATTCCTTCTGTTTATTTATATAGAATCATCCTCAGTTGAATTAATTCTCAAAACATTAAATGTAGAAGTATATTGGTTCGAACCTGAGTGGCTTTCTGTGTGTGGTTTCTTCCATTTTTGCAGATATGAAGGCTACTTTATCAATGGTGGATCTGTTTTTTTTGTTCAACTTCTCATTGAACACTGTTTCTTATATATCCTTCTGTTTATTTCAAAAAATCAACTTCAGTTGAATTAATTCTCAAAACACTAAATGTAGAAGTATATTGATTCGAACCTGAGTGGCTTAGTGTGTGCGTGTTTTTCTTCTATATTTGCGTATATGAAGCCTACTTTATCAATGGTGGATCTTCTTTCTTTGTTCAACTTCTCGTTGAACACTGTTTCTTATACTTTTGCAGCAAAATTCAATGTTACCATGAGCATCTACACTTAAGCTTTGATATATCCAGGTTATATGTTTTATTTATATATAGATTGATATTGTATAATCCATGTGATGCACTGTGCGCAAGTCATTTAAAATCAATTCCGTTTCTATGGACTTTTCAAAATCACGTAGCCGGAAACTGGGTGGCTGCCCTGTACTCGAACTATTCGTTTCTCTGCACTTGAACGATTGGTTTCTGTTAATCGTTAGCAGTTCTAAGTAAGGAATTCAGTTACACAAAGTTTAAATTATCCATCTTTTATAATCTCTTAGAAACCTTTGTGATCTTTTAAATAGCCCCGGCCTAAGAGTCCCTTTAAACCATCTTGGAATTTGAAATATAGGTTGGAATGATAATAGCAATATTATATTGCTAATAAAATTTCGAATATGGAAAAAATTATCTGGAAGATAGTGAAAAATCATAAGAGAAAGAATATAATGCTAATAAAATTTGTAATGGAAAAACGTACTAAAATATTCAGTAGACTTTTCACATAGAAGTACTTATTTTATAAAAAATAATATGTAGTTTGTTTTAAATTAAAGAAAATATTATAAATATATATAATAATAACAGCTATTTGATTGTTAAATTACAGTATATGGAAGTATATATATGTTTATCTTTGAAGAAACATATGTTCTTAATCATTAGTTCCACTCAAATTGTATATATAAGAACTGACTATTTAATCCATCTTTATAGAGTTTTTGTATAGAGATTTTTTTCAATAGATATAATAACATATATTTAATCTAGTGTATTTCAACAAAGAAATATGATGATGATGATGATTAACGTCCACTAAGACCCAATTGGTCTATCCGACCATAAGAAAGTAAGTGAATACTTGTGATTCTTTAGAATTTTGTTTTTGTGCTTGAAAAACATTAAAAGAAGCTTTCCAAGATCACCATACTTTTGTTGACTTAAGATGTTAGGAAGGTTGGTAGTGTGACAAATATTTTGAAAATGAGATCTAATATGGGTATAGGTTGGACAATTTAAGAGAAAGTGTTTTTCATCTTCAACCTTCTTAGTGTCACACACTCTTTCATCTCATGGCATTTTAGGAATTGACCAATGCCCACTTTCACTATGGATCTCATGAGAATTTGTTCTTATCTTAGCAATGCTTATTTTTTTCTTTACACTTAGCAAAACAGATAGATAATTTTGATTTGTTGTATTACAGTTGATTACATCCTTATAATACCTTAATTTTCTTTTTTCCTCTAACTCTTTATCACACCACATTTTCTCCATAAATTTTGATTTGATGTTTTTTAAATAGTATCTTTATTCTACAAAAAGGTGTTTACCATGATTCCCCAATAGTTTAGTCAAGATTGAGCATCTTTATGCCATCTTTGCTTGAGTCAATGGTGTCTATGACTCGATTTTGAAGCAATTTTAGGAACCCTCTTGTCTTCCATGTTGTTTAACTTGTTCTTATACATTAGGTATCTAGTCATAGCCATGCTCTCAATGGGGGAGAGTCTTGTTTCTAAGAGGAGGATGGGATAGGGCATATTTCCTTTAGTTTTGAGATTATAGGTTATAAAATTCTTTTGTATTTGTTCTATCTTTCTCCATGATTCACGAGAGATACTACAACCCTATACCTCACATCCATAAAGAATAACAAGTGTAACAAGAGTTTCAAAGAGGAGTTTCTTCTTATCTTAACTCAAAAGATTAGTTGATTTACAATTGTTTTCAAGCCCATAATAAGCTTTCCATCCCCCAATAATCTTTTTCTCAATGCTATAATTCCAATTGAGCTTGTGGTGAATATCGATTCCAAGATATTTGTATGAAGTCACTTCCTCCAAGTTGTTGTTGTCATATATGAAGGTATCATAAGGGATCTTATTGGATTTAATAATCATGACCTTAGTCTTATCAGTATTCACAGTCATACCCATATTGGAGCAAAAATACTTGAGGATTCTTTGCTGGTTTTCAAGATCATGGGGACTGTTGGCCATAAGAAAGATATCATCAGCATAAAGAAGAATATTTATGACTATACGAGTGAGAGTATGGTTGACACAACCTTCTTTTTCCAGACATTCTTCTAACTTGTCAATGTAAATGCCAAAAATGGTAGGGACAAGGGACAACCTTGTTTGACTCTGATATTGCAGTTAATCTCTTTTGACCAACCCTTAATGTTTTTAAACTTAGTAATAATGTTCTCATACATCCTTATTGCATCATCCCTTAACCTGAGAGGCACTTTTATCTCTTCCAACCTATTCCAAAGGTTTTTCGTAGGAACCATATAAAAATATTTTCTAAAGTCAACAAAACAACAAAAAAAATGGTTTTAGTATTGTAGAACTCCTCTACAATGATCCTAAAGGTAACAAGATGGTCCATAGTTGAATGATATGTCCTAAACCTAGCCTTTCCTTTAGCTCTTTTACCATCACTTTCTAGCCAAAGGATAATCTCATTTTCCAAAATAATTCCATAAAACTTGGCTAAGACCAGTCTAATAATGATGGCCATATAATTAGAGGGGATGTTTCTATCCCCATTTTTAAAAATAGGAACAATGAGGCTTTGTGTCCAGGGTTTAGGGAAGCCATGTTTGACTGCTAAATTGAAGAGCTTGTGTATGTGAGGGATAAGGATTGGCCTTCCAATTTTAAAAATTTCATCTTGGTAGCCTTCAATGTCCTTCGCTTTCCCATTTGCAAGCCGCTTAGCCCTGAACTCTATGCCATCTAAAGAAAAATATTATTCCTTTGTAGGGACAATAAGAATGGTGTCCATGGCATTAGGGAACTCATAAAGACTTTCAAGGTATGAATTCAAGTCCCTTAAGGGAAAATTATTATTTTCTTTAGTATTTCATTTTAGAATTTGGCTCCATAACTTCTTAGGATCCATCTTATATAGTTGTGAACGTTGCTCTTTCATTTTATTGATATAGTACCTTTTTTTTCTTTTAATTAGGGATTTGTACATATTGATATTATCGTGTTTTAAGGACTCATTAGAAGCATCCATAATGGATTTCCTAGCAATTTTACATTCTTTATCATACCAAGGGTAGTTGTAAAATTATGATAGAGTTCTTCAATATTGTCCTTATAAGTTAGGAGATTTGTCAAAGCCCAAATTCCTTTGATTATCAGAATTCTCTTCAATGGACGTTTAGATTTAGGGTTAAAGGTTTATGATGAGAGTCAGGCTCATAGTAATTTAAAAGGTCAAGAATTGCTATTTGGTTGGAAACAGGGATATCAGATATCATATATTTTATAAATGAAATAATATAAAATTTATTTTCAATTAATGAAAATATATTAAAAAATAAACATATATTTTATAAATAAAATAATATATGTTTCTGATCCGAATTTATGCAAGAATGCAACAGAATAAACAAATAACCATGAATACAAAGATGTAGCAGAAATAACACTTTATTTCATTAATATCAAATAACTAGAATTTGTTTACAGACATAATGGAAATAAACTAGCCAGGGCACTACTAGCTTATCTCTGAGAAGAGATGTGGTGACTACAGGCCTCTGAATTTCGTGTTACAATGAGGCTCGAAGGCCTATATATTATTGAGAAACAATGGAAACCCTAAACATCCAAAAACCTAACCCTACTAGATGAAACACTAGAATATGGGCCCCGTCGAGGTAAATTGGTATATCAATTTCCCAGGGTCAT
The DNA here is from genome assembly GCA_000966675.3 of Picea glauca. Lineage (NCBI taxonomy): Eukaryota > Viridiplantae > Streptophyta > Pinopsida > Pinales > Pinaceae > Picea > Picea glauca. Next base: position 382,571 of record JZKD02S1950154.1, read on the forward strand.
AACTTTGGCATACTACCTTTGTTTGGCACACATGATACATTATTAAAAATATCTATCCGAGGACTACACTGCATACAATGAATAT
>JZKD02S1950154.1:398597-419069 GCA_000966675.3 Picea glauca
ACTGGTGCAAATTTTGCCTCTCTGAAGCACCCTATCATCGGTGCTTCCCTTACTTTTCTTCCTTCCAACCATTTCTTAGTGCATGGATTTTGAATTTTTCCAAATGGTGGGAAAATTTTGTTTTTTGGAATACATGGCAACCATGCCTCCCCGAAGAGGAAATGTCCAGGAAATGTCTTTATTTCTTTATAACATAAACTTTTAATAGATTAAAATTCAAAATTCTTCTAAATTTCCATTGTTTTCAATTTTTATTTTTTTTTATTTTTTTTTTGTGCAGTGTGTTCTATTCATTCATCTCACATCGTGGAGAGTGCACCGCGAAAATTTACAAAGTGCACCGAAACACCATGTCAATTTTTTTCAATAGTGCATTTTTAAAATATAATGCATCGATGCGTTGGGTAAAATTTGATGCAATGGTGCCTAATTTTATTGACACGTCGCCTAAAATAATATTGTTGATTTTCTGCGGTCCGTCGAGATAATGTTAACACACCGAGGCGCTACATTAAAAACGATGCACCACTTAAATCAGATATATTATTTTATGATGTGTGTTCATAAACTTACACAATGATGCATTAATGATTATCCAATCCACCACCATAAAAAAATAGAGCCTAAATTCCAAAGTACCATAATTATCAATTTTTAAAAAATTATTGGTGCGGTGCATCGCCTTTCTTGTAACACACCTGTGCATGTTGGAAAAGGATACGATTCATAGTAAACAAATTAAAAATGGTTTTACGGTGCTTTAGGATTTTAATATTTTATTATTTTAGTGAGTGTGTCAATTAACTTTAATGCACCGGTGCTTAAGGTTATACAACAAACTACATAAAATAATATAATTCTTTTTATACTGTGGGTTATGTTACACGTGCACACCGTATATGGTGATAACAAGTAATATACACACAACAAGAAGTGCTTGATTATTTTTTGGGTGCATGGGTGATGAAATTTACTTATTTTTTGAAGAAAGTTATTATTTTTTGTTCATAAATAAATTTCTCATTTCATAATTTTTTTGTGTGTTTTATGTATGAGTTTGATGTATTTTATATGTTAATCATGCGAAAATGTCACAATAGAGAGAAAAAACAACAACATGAGCAGAGGGTTGACCTATACAATGTTGTATGGGATTGGGATGCAGGGGAGAGGGAGAGAGATTGTTGTAGTGACCCAAGTCCTCTTGAGGAATGTAGGCCTCCTTAAGTACTGTGAGGAGGCTACATCCCTAAAGGATAACTTTGGGTTCTTTATGCAGCTAATGCATCAATGTGATGTCCATCGACAAGATTTCCATATTGGTCATGATCACTGGTACCAAGTCAGTGAGGAGGATATATATTTTATCACTAGGCTATCTAGGATATGGGAGGATTTTCCCCAGTTCCCTGATGTCCGATTCAGTGTTGTAGCAGAGATTCAACTCATGTACTCTTAGAGATATATTGGGGTTGATGTACTTTATCCAGCTAAATTTAAGATTCTCGGTGGACAACTATGGATCACTTATTTTGGTGCAGAGGAGGTTAGGTGCCTCTCACTATTAGTGACGACCATTGTACACTTTACCAATGATGGGAAGCACATTAGTTGCGCTCTTTTGTATTATGTTGATTATTTGGTGCATATGACATGCTGTATTAGACTACCTGCTATTTTTTTGTGGTAGTTTTGTATAGCTCTAGATAGATTTTCTGCTATGATACATGGGAGGGAGAACTTCCCTTTTTCTTCAGAGTTTTCATTTTTTATTTTTTGAGATGTTTCTAGAGACAAGGCCTACTTTTGTCTATTATCCTTCTAGGCCGATGAATCTAGTGTGGATTCACATGTGGGGAGAGATGATTCCCAAGAGGGGTCATTCAGATTTTTCGGCCATGATTTCCACTAATGCACCGAGGCTACTAACTAGTGAGGTCGATCACGTGTTCATGATGGTGTTGTATCCTTATGCGAGGTTGGATTGACGAGGATGCATGAATATCCTCTTCAAATCATATGAGCCACCGAATGCTACAAGTAATATTAGGGTTTTGTTTAAATTAATCTAGTTTTATTTTATTTTCTTACTTAATTAGAATAAAATTAATTCAAACATGTTCTTTAACTTCTTTTATTAAATTATGTAATGAAACTGTCTAATTATTGTTGTGTACTATATATTTTCCAGATATTGGTACATTCCTTGGGGATGTGCCTCCTCCCCGACCAAATGTGGATGAGGATATCCATGAGGTCGTGGTGGGTTAGGTTCCTTGGGTGCAAATACGTAACATATTGCATCATAGGCTAGACACTAGATTCAAGTTGGATTTGGGTGACTAAATCTGTGCGTTTTTAGTTGAGGTGGGATTCCTCCCTATGTTGATATGAGACATCAGGGAAGATCCTAACACCTCATGTAGCTTAGTATTTTTGTCTGTATGTAATCCGGTGGAAGGAATCCAGTGCCGTATCAAGAGTCTCGGGCTGTTTAAAGGCACAGTTCCACTCTTGCAACACATTCTGAGCCGTATCAGTAGTCTCGGGCTGTTTAAAGGCACAGTTCCACTACTGCGACTCTAATGTCAGATTCCTTCATTCTGTGACAGTACTGTGCCTAATCCCTGGTGTCTGTCTCTGCCTACAGCCGTTAGTTGCCCGCCTTCTGTTCGGGGAAGTTTGCTTCTTGTTGTTGCTATGATATGTCGGGTCATCTTGATTGTGTTCGTCTTACTTGCGTCCTGTGGTTCGAGTGTTGACGTAGAGTCGAGGGAGTTGTTTCTTCTGCACACGCGCACACACTTTATTTAAAAAAAAAAAATCACCAGTTGACTGAGTAAATGCCTTAGCTAGGAGGGGTGTTACAGTTCATACATGATTGGAACATGGTGAGGGAATTGGTTAAGCCAAATGACATCACTAAGAACTCATAGTGGCCTTAGTGACATATGAAAGCATTTTTTGGGATGTCCTCCTCCCTCATATTGATTTGATGGTAGCCAAAGCGTAGTTCAATTTTGGTGAAATAGATAGCCCCATGAAGCTCGTCCAGTAACTCATCATTCCTTGGTATGTGATATCTGTTTTTAATTGCTTTCTTGTTTAGTTCCCTAAATTCAATGAACATGCACATGGTTCCATCATTCTTCTTAACCAACACCACTGAAGAGGAAAAAGGGTTGGAACTTGGACTGACGTGCCCCATATGAAAGAGCTCTTTTATTTCCTTCTCTATTTCATCCTTGTACTTCTTTGGGTGTCTGTAAGGTGTGGTGATGACTATCTTTTCTTCTTCCTCTAACTCAATGATATGCACAAATCCCCTGCTAGGTGGCACACCTGGTGGAATAGGTCTAAACACCTTACTGTGTTTGTCAATGATCCCATGAATCTCTGGTGCATAGTGAATCTTCTCCTTTTTGTTCACACGTGCTGAGATCTTGCAAAAGAGGCTCTCTCTTATGTTGTACTGTCATGACCTGTATCCCCCTCCTCTGCAATTTTGGTGGTGATTGCCTCTATGTTCTAGATGTGGCCTAAATCCTCATCCTCTTCATTGTCTCATGTCACCGCTATGTAATGCACTCGGCCATGACCCATGCATTTGTGGGATGGGTTCCATGGCTCTTTGCATGTGTAGCATAGTTTCTTCCTCCTTAGTTCCCTTCTAGTATTCTTTTCCATCCTACCTCTTCCCTGTCAAACCCCCTTGGGTCACTCCCTCCTAGGTTCATCGGAGGTATTTGGTCTCTTCCTCTAGTGTTAAGAGGTGGTCTAGGCACAAATTTCGTCTTTGCAACTAGTCCTAGGTCTCTCGTCCTCCAGATAGCATCCTACGGGTTCGCAGGCTTAAAAGCCTTTACCCAACCCTTCAAGGGTTCCATCAAACCCTCAATGAAGAGCATCATGAGCCTAGACTATGACACGCCATTTTTCTTTTGAAGAAGGACACCCCTTTTATCTGGGCTAAGAGAGCCCAAGAGTCCTTCAATGTTTTGAAGAAAGCTTTGGTGTCGACACCTATGTTGAAGCCTCCAGACTATAGTAGAGATTACATACTTTGCATTTCCACATCTGAGGATACGATTGGTATGGTTCTATTTCAGAAGGATGATGAGCTCCACAAGAATTTTATTTATTATCTTAGTTGAACTTTACTCAATCTTGAACTGAACTATGCTCACGTCGAAAAGTTATCTTTGGTTTTCATTCACGTAGTCCAACGTTTGCATCATTACATATTAATTTGCAAGACTACGATGGCGTTGATGAGCGAAAATGACCACTTATCAATTGGAATAGTGAATCCATTCTGTAGTTGTCTAATTAACACAAGCCATTTGGATTAATTCACTCTGATGGGTTTAATGGCTCCGTTGGCCAATCTAAAGTCCCGAGGGAAGCAAAAAATAACTAAAAGAAATACAATAAATTACTAAATAATAATCGCTGAAATATATATATATATATATATATATATATATATATATATATATATATATATATATATAGTTTATCTAATTTATATTTATATAATAGTTCTATTTATCATATATACAACATATATAAATAATGAGTTTTAATCTAAACTCATAGAAAATCAAAGGTTTAATGGTTCTTTTCGATGAAAGTAATAAAGAAAGAGAAAATACTATTTGTTTTTTTGGTTTGTTTTCTTGTTTGTATGCATTCATAAAATCAAATATTAAACTACTTAATGAAACAAAAAGATATAGATAGTAAAAATTATACTATATATGAAAACTTCTATAATGAGCAAGCAAATGAAATAAAATAACATACTAACCTATTAATGCATCCAATGTCTGTACAATAGAGAATATCCAACCACCTTATCCTAGAAGTAAACCTGCAACGAATCTTAAGATTGCTCTGAATAAATGCGAAACAATATGCTGGAAACTGAGTTTTAATAACAGAACGTTAGATGGAGACAGTCACAATGATCTTGTGATTTACAATAACTACAGTGAGATAAATCTTGTTGTAAGAACTTGTATTTAAACATTCAACAGAAAATTAGAGATAAATCTCATAATTTGAATTGAATCGATGATCACCCTATATTGTTTCTGAAACATGAGATATGGATAGCATGTAATAATGAATTATTTCAACTCATAATTAATCATGAAGACAAAATCTTTCACCATTTATTATAACATAGAAATAAACAGAACTTAAACTATAACATAATACACAAAAGCTAAAGATGTAACATGCATTCAGTTCCATTCAAGTCTGTGTGTAATTGTACATACTCCAGCCCAAGGCCAAGATGCTTATGTTTACAAAGTGATAGGTTTATAAAGGCCTTAGGAAAGATAATTGTTTATGTTCCTGAGATGAAATATTTGTTTCAAAAATAAAAGGGGGATGCAACCACCCTGATCCTACTAAATACTCCAAAACTAACAACAGTCCATTTCTATTCATTCAAAATACATCATAGATATGACTAGAAGATCTTAAGAGTGTCTCGGATCAATTTTGAAATCATGGACCCCTGAATATCTTGAAAGAAAAAAGGAAATAGGAAGATTTTAGATATGTTTTCTGTCATTAATTTACACAATTCGAATTTACATAACTGGCTACAGAATCTTGCGATTCTGTAGCTAGTTATAATAGTACATGAAATCTCATTTTATTTAATGAATAAAACAGACTAAAATAATGAAATATAGTTTATTCAACAAACCAAATAATCTAACTTAAGAATCAAAACAAACATGCTATTAATTTAAAAGATCATACCTCTAACCATGCAATCAAATCGTATCAAGAAATCTTGGAATTTACAATGGTTGTAGCAGCCTCAATGTTTTTAAATATCACATGACCTGTGGTCTTCATCAATTTTTCCTTGCCTTGAATAACTAACTCGAGCCTCAAGTTAAAACATCGACCTGATCTTTTAAAGACTTAACCTATGACTATAGAACTGGGATATTAGTATAATATCTATCAATCCATGATAGACAGACCTCACACTGTGACTGTGTGGAATTTTCATTAGAACAAACAAGATTGTGGACCAGAGAACCCTCCATATGGATAGTAGATTTATTGCAAATATTGACACCAGGAAACTATGGATTGTCTTTCAAATAGGGAGGCAAATTATTGACAAAGTTATAGGGTCAGTCAAGGTGTAGCCCGAATGACAAAGGATCTTTCTCTGCAAGGAATTTGTCATTTTCAGAGTCTGAGCTTTCATTAACCTCGATCATGCTGATCGTGTTTGCATGAGAATTTGTCTTATTACGAAGACTCTGTGATATCAATCTCCCAACCCTTTTGTTCTTAAAATTTAGATCAACACTTCTTTTATATTTATTCCCTATAGGTTTCTTTAAGTTTTTAGCATAGTCAGTTGGATGTGTAATCTACTGACAAGCCTATTGAATGACCTTAGGGTCGATCAAGGGTTCGTTGTTAGGGGAAGAGACACGAGTCTTGGGAGGTGAGAGAGATGCCAATGCGTGGACAAGGGTCTCCTCAACCACGATTTTATCTACCTCACCCATATCAGGGTTACCATAGCCATTTTGGGTTATAAACGGATCCCAGTTGTCATTCTGTGACTCTAATTGATGTATGAGTAGGATTTTAACTAGGTCGTGATGAAAAATGCTAGAGTCTGACCGGTTTTTCTTATATCTTTTCCCCATTTTATAAAGAGTCATGAGTAAGTAATATGGCATATTCAAAGGGAAAACCATAAAAATCACAAGCAGGCATAAATGGTACAAAAATACAAGCCCGAACCGTCCCTCACATGTAATAAATTTCTTTACCACATTAAGCAAATCATGCCACCGAGATTTTAGGAATGAAATGGGCATACCTTTATCACAACATGTTATTTTCTGAGATGTAAACAGCAGGGTCCAAGGAACTTCCTCCACATTTTCATTTTTAAACCATTTTTGATGGCTCACTGATAACCCTATGTATTGACTCAATAACTCTCAGGTAAGCTCCAGTTGCACATCACCAACTTTCGCTCTACAGCCATCAAAGGAGAAGGCAAATTATTGGGAAACCTGTAAATTGAAAACCTGAAACTTCGTAATGAAAATGAGCCAGCCACTTCGTATGAGAGCAGGGTTTGGATACCATTTGGTTCAATTGTCATGACAAGAGCCATACTAGACAGGAGGGTAATCAAACAAACACAACATACAGGAAGGGTTTGCGAAAAAAAAATAGAGCCATAACCCTGAGCCCAACAATGAATGATGTAAAGACTCATATGATAGGATGGACATTTAATTGAAATGTGTGCGAAGAAGGTTTGTGAATCCCAAGAACATCCTTAGAAATGATGAGAGTCTGCAAATTGTATACCACCTCTGTATTCAGTACGAGCTAGGACCAAATCATTAAAACAAGAATAAGTGCATGCATCGTGGGTTTGATTACAAAGTTTGGGTAAGTCAAAAATCGAAAAATCAAAAGTTTTGTAAAAGAAACGTAGCCAAAAATCAAACCAAAACTATACAAAAATCAAATCGTGGGGGTGCTTTGTTCATGAAACCAATAACCTCTTAAGCATGCTTGGACTTGAAAGGATCAAAACAAAGAGAGTAACATCTTCATGGCAAGGAATCAAAATTCCATAATAAACTATGTGAACAATTTACCTTTAATGAAATTCTAAAACATAATGGTAATCACAGTCGCAAGTTTTAATGCTTTCATTCATGAAAACAAAGCTTGAAATAGACAATAGGGAGAAGCGACAATTTACAACTGTCATTTAGGAAACAACTCATGAAGAGTGATAAAAATTCATGACCCTAGTTAGGCAACTATACAGATCGTTTAATTGACATAAAAAGGTAGGAAAACTGTTGGTCTGCCAACAATGGCGACATGATGGGAGAAGTAGTTATCTCTGTAATACAAATGAGTTCAGGTTAGAGAAATCTAAAAAACTTTGAATCGAAGAATAACTAAAAATTCATTTGAACATCTTAAATAGTCATGACGCAGTCTAGTTTCAGATAAATTTTGTTTTTAAAGAAACAAAAACTAGTGACAAACTTGGCAAAAGAAAGCCACGATATTTAAGCTAATGTCTCCAATACTGTTGACAGGGGCACTGCTTCCAGCTGGAGTTCATAGCCTCGACAGGGATGTCAGTTAACCCACTTTGACATCTGTATCTTGTCAAGAAACTTCATATTAGAATGAAGGACGCTTAGGGCCAAAACAAAATTCAAATCTGAAAAATTTTCTTTTACTTGACATTGCTTCGCTGCTAGCAGGCCTGTTTAGTACCCTGACGAAGTTGTCTTGGTGTCATGAATGTATTACCCACTGTCAGAAAACCTGTTTAGTATCTTGGGGTTTAAAAACAATTCCAATATCTCTCTGAGACATTATTCATATTTTGACATATTTTTTAAAGATATTCAACAGAGCGGGGTGATTCTGAAAATTCAAGTTTTAAACACACCTTGATATATCACAAACCTTAAAAATTTCCTTGCTATCCTTCATCAAGATCAAAAAATAGTTCAAAAACTGACTTTCAAGAACAGGGAGACATCATTGATTTTCTCTCTTAAAGAATAGGGACAACGTAAAAAGACTTTTAAAGATGGTCGTGAATACTTTCAAGTGTAGATTGAAACCGAGAAAACGCCTTTCAAACAAAAAGTCATCTTTAACCAGGCTACAATTTTAGAGAAATACAACACTTAATGTTCTGACAACCTTTAGTAGCTATTTTCGAGGGGAAGTATTCTATTTTATTTGTTTGAGCTAGCCCGTGGTGTAGGCATGTTTGTTTCAAAATGAAAGACCGATAAACAGAAATGAAAACAAAAACAAACTAGAAAATAAAAACAAACAGCAAGGAAACCAAAATAGAAAATATTTACAAAAGGTGTATGGGAGAGTCGTCAGGAAAAATACTTTTTGAGAGCTTGGCCATTCACCGGGAAGGTGTCTGGCTATCCCTCTAAATTCTGCAGGTGGAAGGAATTGGGACCTAGTTTTTCAACAATTAAAAATGGTCCCAACCATAGGTTTTGAAACTTAGTATGTTCTCCTTTCCCCTCATGAGGTTTGTCCCACTTAAGGACAAGATTGTCTACCTCAAAACTTCTATCAGAGGCAGAATTGGAATCAAACCAGTTTTTGACAATGAGTTGATGTTGATCCAATTTTCATTTTTCTTGAGCCCTTACTTCCTCTAACTTTAGCAAAGCATTAATCCAACTTTCCAAGGGAGGACAACTTTCTTCTTGCACCTTCTATGATAACTGTAGAGATGGAAGAAGGACACATAGTGGGAAAATCGCTTCCCTACTGTAAACAAGAAACAAGGGGGAATTACCAACAACAGTTTTAGGAGTTACTCTATCAGCCCAGATTGCATTAAATAGTGCATTATGCCAGTTTTTGTGGTTTTCGTAGACTGTTCTCTTGATGATGTTGATCAATTTTTTATTAGTTGATTCAACAAAACCATTGCCTTGGGGGTAATAGCTGGAGGAATACTTTAATTTTGTTCCTTTTTCTAAAGAGAAATCACTTATTTCAAAAGACGAAAAATAGGAAGCATTATTAAAAAGTAGGCATTCAGGGATACCGAAACGAGTGATAATATTTGCATTTAGGAAAGATGTTACCTGGCTGGTGTTTACCACTTTTAATAGGGAAGCCTTGGACCATCTGGTGAAATAATATGTGGCTGTTATGATGTGTTTATGTTGCTGGAAGGATGTCGGATTGATTGGGACTATAATATCCAGGCCCCACTGCTGAAAAGGGGAGTCTACCAAAACTGGTTGCAGCGAGAATGTTGGTTTTTGTACTCGCCCAGATGCCTTCTGACAGATCACACACTTACGACATAAGGCATGGGAGTCTTTGAAAAGAGTAGGCCAGTAATAACCTACTCTTAATACTTTGTGGGAAGTGGTGTCTCCACCGAAATCCCCACCAGCTTCCCCTGCATGTAATTCCAATAAGACTTTATCTGCTTCACCTTTTTCAAGACAGCACATAAGTATTCCATTGAAATTTTGGCGAAACAAAATATCGTTTACTAGCTAAAAAGAAGAAGATTTTAATCTCAGTTCTCTCCTCTTTTTTGGATCGAAGTGACGGGGAGTTGATATGTGTATAAGATAAAACCTGATGTCATCATACCAAGGACTAGTAGGGTTTTGTGCACAACAGATTTGATTTTGATTGTGCTGATCTTGAATTAACATATCAGTTTCATTTTGTTGTCCTATAGTTGAATCAACAACCAATTTACATAAACCTTGGCCTCTAACAATTTGTGCTGGGGTAATTTCTATGTCGTATTCTTGTAAGGAGGCGACCCAGTTTGCCCTTTTTTCACCCAGTTCTTTCTGTACTAACAAATTTCTGACAGCAGGGTAAGGGATGATGATTTTCATCCTAGATTTCAGTAGATAATATCAAAAGTGTTTTACTACTTTAAATATAGCATAGACCTACTAATCTACTGCTGGGTAATTAAGTTTTGCTCCCTTGAAGGTTGAGCTCATAAAGGCAATTGGGACTTCATTGTTTTCAACATTTTTTTGGGTTAGGACAGTAGCATAAGACCGATCAGAAGCAAACGTACAGAGGGTGAAGTCTTGCAAAAAGTCAGGGTTCATTAGAGAAGGAGCATCTACTATAGCCTTTTTTATTGATTCAAAAGCCTGACTTTCTAAAGGTCCCTAATGGTATTGTACATCCTTTTTTATTAAATTTTGTAATGGTCTGAACATTTCTGAAAACCTGGGGATGAACCTCCTAACAAAGTTTATCTGACCTAAGAAAGATTGCATGGAATTTTTGGAAGAGGGAGGGGGCATTTTTTAAATGACTTGGGTCCTTTCAGGGTCAATAAGCATCCCTTCATTTGATATAATGAATCCGAGGAGCTTACCTTGTTCTACTGCAAAGACAGATTTTTTAGGATTTAAAGAAATGCCGTACTTACGACATCGTTGTAGAACAACTCTTAGATGGGCTAGATGATCTGCTTTATTCTTTGAGAAGACAATGACATCATCTAGATAAACTACTATAGATTGATTGATTAATCCATGGAAAGTGATGTCCATCGCTCTCTGAAAGGTGGCACCGACATTTATGAGCCCAAAGGGCATCTTCCTATAAGCATAGGTGCCCCATGGAGTACTAAAAGTGGTTTTGAGATGGTTTGGGGGAGACATAAGGACTTGGTTATATCCTAAAAAACCATCCAACAGCGATAATCTTTCAGAACCAGATACTTGTTGAAGGATCTATTCCATGGGAGGAATAGGGTAGTTGTCTTTATCAGACGCTCGATTTAAATTTCGGAAATCGACACATAGTCAGATTTCACCACTCTTCTTCCTTACAGAGACAAGATTAGAGACCCATTGTGTATGTCTTACTGGAAAGATTATTTTATCATTCAAGAGTTTGTTTAATTCTTTCTTGACTGTTGGTTAAAGTTTTGGGTGCATCTTTCTTAACTTCTATTGAAAAGGTTGGGTCTGGGGTTTCATGGGAATAATGTGTTGTATGATGTTAGGATCAAAGGTCTTTAGGTCGTCGTATGTCCAAGCAAAGACATATTTAAATTCTTTAAACAACTTAATAAATGCTATATTTTCTTGTTCAGAACATCCCAACCCCAAATTGATGCACTGTGGGTTATCTTTAGTTCCTAAATTTACTTTTTCATGTGTCAAGGAAGAACTATTCATTTTACAATTCACTAATTTTATGAATTTATCATGAAGATCATAAAAATTTTCTAATCTAACCACAAATTTTGGGATAGAGTTTACCATATCCAATGTAGACTCCGGGGGTCTTGGATCTGGTATTATCATAAAATCGTGAATTTTTTTGTCGTGGGTACCTTCGTCAATAACTGTGCCTTGGAAAGTCTCTTCCATGTGCAGAAAACTGATGATTTGTTGATCTTCATTGAAGGCTCTCCAATTTGTGATGTTGTCCAGAATGGATGGTCTAAACAAAAACTCGACGGAAAATGCATTCGGAGAAATGCCTTCTGCAGGAAAAAGTTTTGAGGCGACATTAGCTAACCAATTAGCCTCAGAATTGTTCAATCTTGGAATAGAATTAATGTTAAACACAGAAAAATTATTTATTAAATTCATACCTCAGTCTGATAGCTTTTTAGGTGTGGAGATAAACAGTGGATAGAATTTTTTACCTCTCTAACCACAATTTTTGAATCCCCAAAGGTAGTCAAATTTTGAATCCTCAAATCTAGTGTTTTTTTGAGACCTTGTAGGAGTGCCTCGTATTCAGCCATATTGTTTGTGCATTCAAATTCTAACCGGTAAGCGATCAAAGTTTTGTTACTTGCTAGATCAATGAGCATGCACCCTGCACCAGCTCCTTCCTTAGATTTAGATCCATCGAAGTAAAGAGACCAGATTTGATTTTTGTCAGGTGCATGTGACCACTGGGAGAAGGTTGTTGACTGTGTGCATGTCATAATTTCATACTGTTTTTCTGGGTCAGTAATGGTAGAAGTTTCAGCCATGAAATTGCTGAAAAAAGTGTTCATCCCCTATATTTTAGTTGAATTGGCGGAAGCAGTGAGTGGTTCATTAGGATCATTTAAATCGGTTACCGCGAACTTAAGATAACTCTCACAATTTACCTTGATTCTGTTAGGCTTTCCATTCTCAGGTAGCCACAAGTGAGACCAATCCGTTGCAAAATAACCATGTAGTTGTTCAGACCAATCTCTACTTAAAAAAAATCCATATACTTTGGGGATATCAATGAAAATAATATCAATAACTTGATGGACTTTAGGATTAGATGATAATCCGATAAGGACATTTTTTAATTCACTTATTACTTTAACACTAGTTTGATCAAGCTGAATAATTTTCAGGCTGGAAGGTTGAACTTCGGCATTAATTTTTTGATAGACAGACCAAGGCATTACGTTTGAAGATGCACCTGAATCTACCATCCAGTTATGTACATTCCTATTGAAAATTTCAAAAGTCAACAAAAAGGGTGGGACATTTCTGCGAGTATTAACAACAAAAGTTTGTTGTTTTTTAGTTGCAACCCCTGAAACTAGTTTATCTACATTTGTTACACTTTTTACAACAAGGTCTCTTTTATCAAAAGACTCTGACGTTGTTTTGACAGAGACCTTTTGGGGTGTTTTGGGGTTGTTTTTAGCAACTTTGTTGCTGCTCAGATTGCTATTTTTGTTGTTTTCTGCAATATTTTACAGCAGCTTTTGCAGAAGAAAATGGAATTTCAATAATTCGTAAATAGAAATATTAGCTCTAAGTTTTTTTAGATCCTCAATCAAATCATACTCTAAAGTTGGGGCTGCCGAATTCTATTTAGTTTCAATTGATTTAGACTATTTTTGAGGTTCATTAGTTCTAATTTCATAAGAAGACTTATTTGTTGTCTTGCTCCTGGTATTGTAAGGATGCACTATTTTGAAATTAGCTTGAAAAATGCTATCCGAAAAATGTCCAAAAACATTGGGAGAGGATTCATCCTCTTCCACTATCTCTTGTTCGGATACATCTTTAGAAATCTTGGGAGGAATCAAGTTATCATGTGCCTATAGAATCGTCTACATAGCAAATTGTAAGCTTTCTAGATTTAGGCCTTCAAAATTTGAGTTAGGCCGGTTTGTAGGAAAAGGATTTCTAAAAGGGGGTTTGTAAGGCCCTTTGTTTGAAGAAGCTTCTTCAGCCGATCTTCTCAAATCTATAACCTGATTAGACAACTTTTGAACGACCTTATATAAGCTTTTTAGATATGAACTATCTGGTTGAGTTTTGTTTTGGGGAGGTCTAGGAAGGAATTTGATTTTCTTCTTGGAGGATGTAGTAGTCTCTGCCTTGTTACAGGTATTGTCTTTTAGGATGAGAATATCTTTCTCGATTTGACTTGCCTCTTCGAAGGCTTCTAATAATGTGTCTTTCTTGGACCTTTTTACCCAAATGGCTATGTTTTGGTGTAAGTATTTCATGTAGTATGTAACGATAATATTTTTGGTAGGCATCGAGTCTGTAGGGATTCGATTCTTTAATGTTAGGAACCTTTGATTAAAGTATTTTATATTTTCTTTGGGGTTCATCTTTAAACTATAGAGTTCCACGACCAAAACTTTAGGAGATTTGTCGTCTCCAAATTTCTCAAGAAAATAGGACTTGAATCTCTCCCATGACATGATGGTATGGGGTTGTTGGGAAAAGTACTAGGTAGAGTCATTTCCTTCAAAGGTGTAGGGAAAAATTCTGCATGCTACGTCTTCCTGTTCAACACTACGGAGCCTAATGGCTAGCATGAATTTTTTGATATGATCCTCTGCAATCTGCTTGGAATCTGAGTCAAATTTAGGAAGCCATTTCTTCGGATGTTTAGGGAAAGGATGTTGGGGCATACGTATGGCCACTACATCTTGATCGAGCCTAGGTTTGGTAGGATTTATCGGATTGGCCATAGGTGTGGGTGTTGTCAAAGGCTGAGATGAATATCTACCTTCACTTGATGATTATTCCCCAGAAGAAGAAGGAGATGAAGGGGGTGGTGATGGTGTAATACCAGATCCTCCTGTTGCAGGAGTGAGGATGTGATCTCGATCTGTAGGGTTTAGGGTAAGATCAACACCTTCAAGTTTCTCCCTGATATTAAAGAAGTCTAATGGTTGGTTCAAAGGCTGACCTAGTTTTCTGATACGATACAAGGAATCATGTTTCCTTATGAGGGATTGACGAACAATTTCTTGTACGTCGACCCCTGGGGGGTTTGGAGTTACTGGGTCAATGGTGATCCGAGTGTTGTCGTTTGATGTGGTTGTTGTTTGAGGGACAATGTTGTCATCATAACGACTTCTAGTTACTATAGGTGAGCGGGTAGGTGGGGGAGGCGTCTTGCGACCTCCATGTGCCATTAATAGTATTCAGGCCCTCCTTCTAGCGCCATTTGTTGATGAGCGAAAATGACCACTTGTCAATTGGAAGAGTGAATCTGGTACGGGGTTGTCTAATTAACCCAATCTGTTTGGATTAATTCACTCTTACAAGTTTAATGGCTCTGTTGGCCAATCTAAAGTCCTAAGGGAAGAGAAAAATAACTAAAAGAAATACAATAAATTACTAAATAATAATCGTTGAAATATATATGTACATCTATATATATATACAATTTATCTAATTTATATTTATATAATAGTTCTATTTATCATATATACAACATATACAAATAATGAGTTTTAATCTGAACTCATAGAAAATCAAATGTTTAATGGTTCTTTTCGATGAAAGTAATAAAGAAAGTGAAAATACTATTTTCTTTTTGGATTGTTTTCTTGTTTGTATGCATTCATAAAATCAAATATTAAACTACTTAATTAAAAAAAAAGATATAGATAGTAAAAATTATACTATATATGAAAACTTCTATAATGAGAAAGAAAATGAAATAAAAGAATAAACTAACCTATTAATGCATCCAACGTCTGTACAATAGAGAATATCCAGCCACCTTATCCAAGAAGTAAACGTGCAACGAATCTTAATATTGCTCCAAATAAATGCGAAACGATATGCTGGAAACTGAGTTTTGATAACAGAACGTCAGATGGAGACAGTCACAATGATCTTGTGATTTATAGTAACTATAGTGAGATAAATCTTGCTGTAAGAACTTGTATTTAAACATTCAACAGAAAATTAGAGATAAATTTCATAATTTGAATTGAATCGATGATCACCCTTTATTGTATCTGAAACATGAGATATGGACAACATGTAATAATGAATTATTTCAACACACAATAAATCATGAAGACAAAATCTTTCACCATCTGTTATCACATCGAAATAAACAGAACTTAAACTAAAACATAATACACAAAAGCTAAAGTTGTAACATGCATTTAGTTCCATTCAAGTCTGTGTGCAATTGTCCATACTCCAGCCCCAGGCTGAGATGCTTCTATTTACAAAGTGATAGGTTTATAAAGGCCTCAAGAAAGATAACTATTTATGTTCCTGAGATCAAATATTTGTTTCAAAAATAAAGGGGGATGCAACCACCCTGATCCTACTAAATACTCCAAAACTAACAACAGTCCATTTACGTTCATTCAAAATACATCATAGATATGACTGGAAGATCTTAAGAGTGCCTCAAATCAATTTTGAAATCATGGACGCCTGAATATCCTGAAAGAAAAAAGAAAATAGGAAGATTTTAGATACAATACAAATTTACAAAACTGGCTACAGAATCTTGCGATTATGTAGCTAGTTATAATAGTAAATGAAATCTCATTTTATTTAATGAATAAAACAAACTAAAATAATGAAATATAGTTTATTCAAGAAACCAAATAATCTAACTTAAGAATGAAAAAAAACATGCTATTAATTTAAAAGATCATACCTCTAACCATGCAATCAAATCGTATCATGAAATCTTGGAATTTACAATGGTTGTAGCAGCCTCAACGTTTTTAAATATCACATGACCTGTGGTCTTCATTTGTTTTTCCTTGCCTTGAATAACTGACTCGAGCCCCAAGTTTTCGCTCGTTAAAACATCGACGTGATCTTTTAAAGCCTTAACCCATGACTGTAGAACTATGATATCAGTATAATATCTATCAATCCATGATAGACAGACCTCACACTGTGACTGTGTTGCATTTGCATTACAACAAACAATATTGTGGACCGAAGAGCCCTCCATACGGATAGTAGATTTATTGTAAATCTTGACACCAGGAAACTCTGGATTGTCTTTCAAACAGGGAGGCAAATTATCGACAAAGTTATAGGGTCGATCAACGTGTAGCCCAAATGACAAAGGTTCTTCCTCTGCAAGGAATTTGTCATTTCAGAGTCTGAGATTTCGTTAACCTCGATCTTGTTGATCACGTTTGCATGAGAATTAATCTTATTATGAAGACTCCATGATATCAATCTCCCAACCCTTTTGTTCTTAAAATTTACATCAACACTGCTTTTAGATTTCTTCCATGTAGGTTTCTTTAAGTTTTTAACACAATTAGTTGGATGTGTAATTTGCTGACAGACCTATTGAATGACCTTGGGGTCAATCAAGGGTTCGATGTTAGGGGAAGAGACCCGAGTCTGGGGAGGTGAGAGAGATTCCATTGGGTGGACAAGGGTCTCCTCAACCACAAGTTTATCTACCTCACCAATATCAGGGTTACCATATCCATTTCGGGATATAAACGAATCCCAACTGTCATTCTGTGACTCTAATTGATGTATGAGTAGGATTTTAACTAGGTCATGATGAAAAATGCTAGAGTTTGACCAATTTTTCTTGTATCTTTTCCCCATTTTATAAAGACTCCTGAGTAAGTAATATGGCATATTCAAAGGGAAACCCATAAAACTCATAAGTAGGCGTAAATGGTACAAAAATACAAGCCTGAACCATCCCTCACATGTAACAAATTGCTTTACCACAACGATCAAATCATGCCACCAAGATTTTAGGAATGAAATGGGCATACCTTTATAACAACTTGTTATTTTCCGAGATGTAAATAGCAGGGTCCAAGGAACATCCTCCACTTTTGCATTTTTAAACCATTTTTTACCACTCCCTGGTAACCCTATGGCTTGACTCAAGAACTCCTCAGTAACCTCCAGTTTCACATCACCAAATTTCTCTCTACAACCATCAAAGGAGAAGGTGAATTCTTGGGAAACCTGTAAATTGAAACCCTGAAACTTCCTAATGAAAATGAGCCAGACACTTCTCTCCAAATCTTCTTTGGCATCGTTGTATTAGAGCAGGGTTTGGATACCGTTTGGTTCATTTATCATGACAAGAGCCATACTAGATGGGAGGGTAATCAAACAAACACAACATACAGAAAGGGTTTGTGAAAACAAAACAGATCCATAACCCCGATCCCAACAATGAATGCTATAAAGACTCATACGATGGGATGGAAGTTTAATTGAAATGTGTGTGAAGAATTTTTGCGAATCCCAAAGCCATCCTTAGAAATGATGACAGTCTGCAAATTGTATGCCACCTCTGCATTCAGTATGATATTGGACCAAATCATTAAAACAATAATAAGTGCACGTATCGTGGGTTTGATTACAAAGTTTGGATAAGTCAAAAATTGAAAAATCAAAAGTTTTGTAAAAGAAATGTAGCCAAAAATCAAACCAAAAGTACAAAAAAATCAAATCGTGGGGGTGATTTGTTCATGAAACCAATAACCTCTTAAGAATGCTTGGAATTTAAAGGATCAAAACAAAGAGAGTAACATCTTCATGGCAAGGAATCAAAATTCCATAATAAACTATGTGAACAATTTGTCTTTAATGAAATTTTAAAACATAATGGTAATCACAGTCACAAGTTTTCATGCTTTAAGTCATGAAAACAAAGCCTGAAATAGACAATAGGGAGAAGCAAAAATTTACAACTGTCATTTCGGAAACAACTCATGAAGAGTGATAAAAGTTCATGACCCTAGTTAGGCAGCTATACAGATCATTTAATTGACATAAAAAGGTAAGAAAATCATTGGGCTGCCAATAGGTGGTTGTTGATGTCAATCCATTTTAGTATATCCTTACCCGACATATCATAGGAGGAAATTATAATAAATGGATTGTCATTTTTTAGGACTTTGATCTCGATTTCACTTCCGCTAAATCCAAGAAGTCCTTAATCTTTTTAGAGTTGATATCTGATTTCCCACGATTAGATGAGGACGTTATCCATGTCAATTTGTTTGCGGATGAACAAATATTTCTTGTCTCATCATCTGACCCTCGGTATGGAGACATCATTCTCTATCTTCAGACTTTGAATTTCCCTCAACATCTCTTACAAGATGATCAATGGTGTATCATATACCAAGCCAAGAAATATACTATTGACGGTGACACTTTGTATCACCAAGGAATAGATGATATGTTGTGTCATTTCTTAACTCACAGAGAGGCCAAGTTTATCCTAAACAATTTCCACAGTGGGTCTTATGGTGGTCATTTATCTGTGCTTGCGACAACCCAAAGAAGTTTGCGAGCTGGTTATTTATGGCCTACTATATTTAAGGATTGTATTGAAGCAGTTAAGAAGTGTCACCCCTGTCACTTGGAAAATTCCCTTGCATCCAGCCCCTCTTCACCCAGTTATTATCGACGATCCCTTCACTGAGTGGGGGGTGGACTTCATTTATTACAACTCAACTTCAGCTAGGGGAATGAACACATTATCATGGTCTTCGACTACTTTACTAAGTGGGATGAGGCCATGCCTACAATTAAATCCGATGGAAAGACTGCAACCTTCTTCATATTCAATCAAATTATCACCTAGTTTGGTATCTCGAGTGATATTGTCACTAACCATGACAATCACTTTCAGAATGAGATGATGAAAGAACTAGCATCTAAACTAGGGTTTAAGCATGGTCACTCTTCTCCTTATTATCCCCTAGAAAATGGACAAGTAGAGAACAAGTCTCTCAAGACCATTTTGAAAAAAAATGTCAGTCAGAGTAAGTCCGACCGGGACATCATGCTATATCCTGCACTTTGGGAATACCAAACCTCAGTCAAGACTGTCATTGGATTTTCCCCTTTCCAATTAGTACATGGTGTGGATTCAATATTACACATTGAATGTGAAATCCCTTCTCTTAATTTGGTAGTCACGCTCCTACCTGACACTTCCGATCTTGAACGTTGCCTTGTACACCTAGAGAGTCTTGATGAGCAACATCGAGATGCCCCGATGTGTCAAGGTTCAATATGATAAGTCCGACTATCCTTGGTTGTACATTGAGAGTGACTTAGTTGTCTTGTATGATAAATCCAAAGAACCACTGGGGGAAGGAAAGTTTAAACCCATGTTGCATGGGCCTTGTTATCGCACGGTTTGTAGGAAAGGTCCAAAGAGCTTGAGTCAGGGCTTGAAACCGGTGTGACAGGAGCTTCCCCACCCACTATCACCTTGATGGGGGGCTCTTTCTATTTAGGAGGGCTAGTCCAAGGGAGACGTCCCTAAGCAATCTAGGTCAATGAAGGGCTAAGGGTAATAGATCAAGTCAAAGAATTTCCCTTTCACAGATTGTTGCCCGAATAAGATAGTCAAGGAGAAATATCCACTGATGATGCACCTGTTTGCGAGACAAAACAAATACAACTAGAATGTGCTTGCAGTGGGTTAGTACTTTATAAGCATTAAAGACTATCTTCCAATATATATGAGCAAATGATCAAATGCAATTGTTTGACAAGGTCAATGATTTCTATACAAATTCAAATGATTGATATCACTTCTTCAACAAAGCATAGGAGATAATAAGCATTCAATGTTTCACAATTAAACCTTGTATCATATCACTGATACAATAAATATCCCAAAATAGCTCATATATATAAT
>JZKD02S1950154.1:421380-438118 GCA_000966675.3 Picea glauca
AGATGGGCCCTCAAGGGCCATGCTCAAGTCAATCTGCTCTCGTACTCCATGTCTAGGACCATGTGGGCCTCGAGACATGATCTCCTAGTTATCCCTAGATATCGTGGATAACAGGCCTTACATTGTGCAACATGTTCTAGAAAAAGGATCCTATGAGTTGGAAGATTACGAAGGGAATAAGTTGGCTGAGCCCAGAAATGGGCTCTACTTGAAATGATACTATGCTTGAGCCCAAAGATTATATGGATCTCTTTATATACTAATGTAATTTAGTGTATATATATTTTTCTTTTTCATCTTTGGGTTTCTTATCTAGTTTTCACTTGGTCGATAGATGTCAACGGAGTCGTTAGTCTACTTAGGATTCGCAGATGAGGCCAGACGTCAGATACAGAACATGGTTTATAACGCTTCGGTGATTTATTCACCCGAGGGTCTATTTGTGTCTTTAGGAGGCATAGGCCTAGGGCCATCCATGAACAATGTGGCCGAATATAGCATTGTTATAGAACTTTTACACGATTCTATCTCACATGGCATCCGTACATTAGAATTTCACCTGGATTCCTAGCTAGTAGTGTGTCATTTGAATGACTGTTACCGAACGACCATTACCACATGTGTGATCCTTCTTTACTCCAACAATTCCTATCGGTACATCTTTTAGAACAACATTTTGATTTTATTACATATTATCATATTCCTAGAAGTTCTAATTTTGTATCTAATGATTATGATAACCATGTTTTAGATTGGCATTTGTCACATATTTAAAATCAAACAAAACATCTAATCCATGTACACATTGAAAAATATAAGTAATGTCGAAGATCCCTTTTATATATTTCAAAAAATATGGTGCTTATAGTACAAATTGGGGCTAATACCCTCATATACATATACAACCTGTATCATAATATCCCACGACGTCTATGCCTGTGGCACCATATGTGTGTCATGGTAGAAAACCATGACATTTTCAAGATGCCGAAAGAGTCGTACCCATGACCTGGGTACACCTACCACGTTTCGTTGCATGGCTTCAGGCAGATCCTCTACCTGACCCATGGGTATCATGTGTGTCAGATGCGACAAGTTTCCCTGCACATTTTGTAACACCCTCTCAGCCTCTCCTCCCACCGCTTTGTCTCCCCAGTTCCTTCGTCGATGTCGATGGAAACAGTCTAGCCATCGTGGAACCACATCTATGACATACAAATTTATAATCAATACTTAACCATCATCCAAAACATTTTTGTCCTAATTATACAAAAATACAAAAAAATGAAATATGTAAAAACATTTTGGCATACCTATGTCACCATAAGTGACTCCTGGTGGAAATGGCATGTCTGGATCTCCACTGAAGTTGATCCCCTCATAGGGATACTCATCTAGAGCGATGACCTTTCTCCACCACTAGTAGAAAAAGTCTTTGTTGGAGGGTGTCGATACCCTACCTCCTCCCTATCACCTCATCACCTTTGTCCACCATGCCATAGCTGGATCGCGAGGTCCTCTCAGGAGAATCTCAACTCTAGGTCCCAAGCCTGGAACCCACTCGAAGAAGAAGCTGCACAAGATGGAGGCAAACCCATAATTCCTTTTACCCCACTGTTTACACTTCATTAACTGGCTCTTCATATTGGTCAGTAGTGAGGTGCACCAATCGTACACCGTGGGTCTCACACACTACACTTAATAAAACATGAGTAACCTCAATGCCTGGTGGAATGAATTCGAACCTGTGATCTTGGTTAAAACTAGGACAATGATATTCAAAATGAGGTTTTTTATTGCCCAGATCGGGACTTGACTCCCTACCTTAGGGGTCCCAGCTACACAATGGGCATCAATATATTCTTCTATCTTCGTCCTGCTTCCCACCCCCCCATGATTTGAGGTTCATAAACTCCCCTCGACACGATAAACCGGTCAGAAAATAGAGGTCCTCCACTTCAATTCTAAATGGTTTCCCATCGAGATTGAACCTCTCTCTATCAGGGTCCTAGTAACCCACCAACATCTCCAACAAACTCACCTGGGCTCTCATCCCTTTGAGCGCCCAAAACTTATACAAACCACATCGCTTTAAGGCCATTTGGTCCCCCACATCTCAATCTATAGTGACATCAACTTCTTTGTGTTCCCTTTATCGCCATTCAAGCACCATCCTGTTAAAAACAAACACACATTTGAGTTAGAACCCTCTCTTTTTGTCATTTGTGTGACTATACGTGACTTACTATGGACACAGTTGTGTGTAGGGCTCAATATATGCATCCTATTACACATATTCAAGATCCAAGCACCCGTTAGAGATAAAAGGAATCAAATGCACATATTCAAAGGTTTCAAGGATCAGAGTGACACACACCATGATACCCAGACTCATTACCTCGTGGAGAAAGATCCATTTCTGCTATAGGACTAGGTCAAGGTGATGGATGATGTTGCTGCTGACAAAGTGGAGGTGTTGAAGAATGAAAATATGGGCCCTCTAGGGCCATGCTCAAGTCGATCTAGCTCTCGATACTCCATGTCTGGGACCTATGGGCCTCGAGACATGATATCCTTAGTTATCCCTAAACTGGGGGATAACATCTGGCTCCAACTCAGGGACATATGCTCACCATAAAGCGCATGAGAACCTCAGCATCTCTGGCATAACCTGTGACTTGCTTGATCTCAACATAAAGATGTTAGCAGTCATTTGGGGTGGTGATATCACCCCCAGCTCATACGTTTCAAAATGAAAGTTAGCATATATACAAGTGTGAAAGAAAAACTATTATAGGATGAAATGCAAATGGTATGTACAATGAACGGAAATGCTTATTGACCTATACTTACTTGTCGGATGAATAGTAGGTGTAGTCAAATGGCCAGTGAAACCATCCTAGAAAAGTCTCACAATACCAGCGTCTATGCTTCATCATAAACCAAAACAATGATAAGTTAAGCACAAAAATAACATGGGTTAGAGAGTGTATGATATCATCGAAAACCATAAAGTCCAAATCATGGAGGCGGGTGGGAGGGATAAAATAATGCCAAGTCATTCTCTGAGGAAAGTGCTCAATCCACTTCAGGAAGGGATCGTGAAAAGCCAAAGGTTCAAAAAATGGACTGAAAAGGTCTGAAAGCTGGCTACCTAGGACGTCCTCATAATCTGAAATTTGGGAAAGGATTGAAAAGGATCTAGAAGATGACTAACAAATTATCAAGGGAAGGTTTACAGGTTTAGATGACAGACCTACAGATATTTTCTTGGAGTATTCAAACTACCCTTTAAATCTAGGTTTTTCCCTATAGGAAACTCAATACAAAATACATACTTCCCAACTACACCTTTAATGACATAACAAGGTAAAGTAATCGAAGGTGGCTAGAGAAAGCTGTCACAAGAATCCTTCTTCAGGAAAACAATGTCCTTAATTCGACCAAGACCTGAGCACAATGGTGGTTGATAATCCTCTTCATGGAATGAATCCAAGTTCTTAGAGGAGTACTCATCAAAATTCTCAAGGTATGACCAAAAATCATCAGAAAAATATGAAACTAGGTCAACCTTGGGTGTTTGGAAAGTATCGGTAATTGTATCATCTCCTTGTTTCCACTGGTCAAAATCAAGAGTAACCTCTTACGATAACTATAATGAAAACACTTGGAAATGATTGTCAATTTCGTAAATGGGGTCCATACCATAATCAACCACATCCCACTTATGTCTTCCAGCATGTATGAACTCATCAATATTAACTATGTCACTATCTGTATCATAACATGAAGGATTCAGAACATTCAAGGGCTCATAAATCTCCTCCTCATTTCCCAAATCATAAAGTAGAGAATTATCAAAATCATGGAGATGAGGGTAGCATACTATGTTTGTTTCTTCTTGTGCAGGAGCTTTGAGGGTTTGTGTGTCTTCAACATGCATCATTATTTTATCCTCAGTTTCCCCTTCATCTTCAACTGTACAACAAGGAAGGTCTTCTTTTTTTGAGGATTCCATTTCTTCTTCCTTCTCTAAATCATAAAACAAGGCATTGTCATGATCCTAAAAAGGAAAGTGAGTAACCTCATTCTCTTCTTCTTGTGTAGGGAAAAAGGGCTCATGGATGGATTTATCAGAGAGAGGAGAGTACGTCAACACTTCATCATATTGTTCAGGTTCTAGCTCTTCAACTGTGTCTTTAGTGATTCTTTTCTCTTCCTTGTGGGGTTGAAAAACCTCATCAAGATCTTTTCCCTTAGCATTTTGTTGGTCAAAATTTTGTTCCCCTTCTTCTTGAAAATCAACAGTAAAGGTTTCAAGGGAAACTAAACTTTCCACACTAAAAGTACCTCAGGTAAAGAAGTGTCTTATCTCAGGCAAGGAGATATTTTGCTTGATTCTTTTAGCCATGCTGTGATCTTCATCGAGCATTCTTGGGCCCTTTTTACTGAGGGGAAAACCTAGATTCACTAAAAGTACATTGGCATAGAGATGGATAATGTACTTGTCTTCAAGATGATGGCTTTCAAGAATTTGATATTGTATGTCCTCAAACATAACCTGGAAGTGTGACAGTTTCATCCTCAGTTTTCTTTATATGCTCAAGTCGTTTTAGTAGTACTGAGATGTATTCCAACTAAATACCCCATTTTTTGAAAAAGGTTTCTTCCAATTGTTCCATAGTTGTGATGCTAGCATCAGGGAGGTTGGCATACCATTTTCTAGCACTTCCAGTGAATCTAGGAAGCCATTTTTCATACTTTGGGGGAATTCATCGAGGGTATCCCAGGATTTTACTCATGTGTAAAGGTTTGAAATTCCCTAGGTCCCATTGAGAATTCATAGTTGGATTTTTCATCAGTGGAGTCGCAATATAATTTTTTTGAAATTATCAAAGAAATAAGGGAATCATCCCCAGTGGAGTTGCTAGGTAATCTTGTAAGATAAAGATTCTTGAGGAAAAACTTACCGAAAAGTGTCGTCTTTGGGGAGAATTGTCTCAGTTTTCCATAGCAACAACACTGAAATGTTATCACACATTTTGTACTTATATGTAAAGGAAAGGTAAATGAATACAAACTGATCTAATGGGAGACTATCCTATCATTGTCACCTTAATAGGATGTCCCTTTCTATATAGGGTGGTAAGCCCAGGGGAGATGTCGCTAGTGACCTGGGGTTTTGAGAGGGCAAAGGTATAAGGATAAGTAAAAGTTTCCCTCTCACAAGTCACCATTGATCATAAAGTACAGCTAAACAACCAATAAAAATAATAATAACCAGAAATGTAGCTTCCCAGGACGAAGCAACAAGAAACTATATTTTGAAAGATCACTTGTTGGTTAGTACTTCATATAATTGGAGACTTTCTCAATATAATAAATTGACTAATATATTGATGAAGTAAGAAAATATGTATAAATGGAAATAATCACAATATGACACTTTAACAATAAATGCTTCAAAGTGAGCAAGAATAGCTAATTATCAATATCATAACACCAACCTTCATCATAAGCAAGTATGCATTGATCCTTTCAATTGCTTTTAGAAGCTTTAAGTGTTGCAAAGTATGACTATAACTTGAAATAATAATATCAATAGTAGGGTTAGCAAGTTAATATAACTAGGGTTTGAAAGGTGTTAGTAATTTCTCAAAGGTTTGGATGTTTGTAGATTGTGATCAAAACACTCAAGCATGAGTTCTTAGACTAGTGCATTCATAGGGAAAATGGAATGAACAAGTAGAAGAAATAATTGAAGGAACACGATGATAATATTATGGCCAAAGACAAGAGGAATTTGATGGTGAAGTGTTGATAAACCAAGGCTTCAACCATCAAACCCTAGGTCTTGGCATGTTTTATTCCTTCTTTAGCTCAATGAAAAAGTAAAATTGGCTAGGATGGAGAACAAAAGATAGGGTGTTGCAATGGAAAGGCCCTAGCAATGTTTCCAATAGAAAAAGGGCTAATTGGCATAATCTAGTAGGGAATCAAAATAAGGACACCAACATGTGATTATTTCCTAGGGTTTATTCTAGCAATTTCATTAACAAAATGCAAGTAAAACACTATAACCATTCAAGTAAAGGAAGAATTATGGAAATTCACTTACACTTACCAATTATTCATCAAGACAAACCCTAGTTATAAAACTTCCACTAAGAAAAATGCCAAAAATCACCAAAAAGAGCCCCCTTCAACAAGTGCGCACTAGCAAATTTTAGCAAAAAACCCTAGAAGGGTGAAAATTTTAGACCTCACACAAGTGTGAGTGAAAGATGATGAGAAAAAGAGAGTTTTAGCTCTCTATTTATACAGTAGCAATGATCTTAATTTTATTTTTAAGTCAAAAAAGGCCGACATGCCCAAAAATACATAATAATATTGTTTTTATATTAAATGTCAAAATCAAACCCTAAATAAAGCAAATATGAAGACGTCATTCCTTTTTAGGGTGATATTAACCCCTTTTAAGGCAACACTGGTCTCTTGGGTAAAAAAATTTGGCCTTCTTGGGCCTCAGGAACATGCCACGCATGCCACTCTGGCACATAACTACCTCCCAAAACCTCCATAGCACTGGATAGTGTCATAAGTGTCATGGGTGACATCATGGGACTTCCAAGGCCAACATCCTAATGGAAATGGCACAACCCCCATGGGTAAGCCTCTTCCAATATTCCTCTATTGGAACATCGTCCTCTTCTCCGGTGCAAACCCTCTAATCTGTCCCTACCCCATGTTCGGGTCGCAACATACATATGATGGGATTTTAGCCTGATGGAGGTCCAAACTAATCATATGCCCATGTGTACATTTCCATAAGGTACATGTCCATTGGGGTATGGTCCTACACATCAACAGATACACCCTCAATGGGATCATAAGTCACATAGGTTATAGCAATGTCAATCGTATCTAATCATCAATTTTATTAAACATGTGCATAAAACCCCCTTTACTCGAACAAGTGCTCAAAGACATTATACTATTCTACAAGCCAAGTTTGGAGGAAGTGACAAGGAATCCTATTGGTCTAGTGCTCACTGGATGTCAAGTGTTTCTAGGAGAGATCAAATATAAGCCATGTGAGTGGGTGAAGTGGATAAGGGATGTTTGGGCAAGGCATGCAGTGATAATAGGGAAATGCATGGCTTACATATGGGTGCCTCTATAGAGGGTGAGTTGCACCTATCATGGATGCAAATGTTTCCAAGCCCATTCATTCCTTTCATCTTTTTCTTATTGATTTTTCTTCAAGAAGCTGGCTAGGGGACATTGCCCTGGCATGGTGACCAGTGGTGGAAATGTTACCCACAAGCATTTCATGGAAATGAGAAGGTTGGCTCATGATGAGACCCCCTTTATCTTGTTTATGCCACCAAGAGCCACTACCCTGGCATGGTGACCAGCTTCTAGTAGTGTCATACTACTAGATGCCCATGGACCTTATAGGTTGCCTCATGATGAAACGCCCTATCCTCTAACTAGGTCTTGTTTTATTAATTTTTTTTTCTTTCTAAGAATATTTTTACTGCTTTCTCGGGGATCCATGGGCGAAGATCTCAAGGTTGCATTCTTGGATTTTATATTTTTCCAGCTACTTTTACCCTCTGGGCCTTTATCCCTTTCTTTCCACAAGGTAAGGTACAACCCTTAAATGTTTGGCTAACCCAATTCCCATACCAATGTAATGGGATGGATGAGTGGGAGAAAGATGGAAAGTGGTAAGTATGCTAGGAGTGGACGATGGATTCTCATGAATCCTCCTACTGGAAACTCAAAACCTATGGGCACAAGCTTACTAGGGCATCCTCTCATTCCCCCTAGATATGGTAAAGTGGATAGGAATAAGAACCAAGCACTCGTTAAAGACAAAAATAATCAAATGCACATATTCAAAGGTTTTGAGGATCAGAGTCATGGGACTAGGATGAGGTGATGGATGTTGTTGCTGCTAACAAAGTGGAGGCGTTGAAGAATGAAAAGATGGTCCCTCCATGGCCATGCTCAAGTCGATCTGGCTCTCGGTACTCCATGTCTAGGACTTGTGGGCCTAAAGACATAATCTCCTTAGTTATCCCTAAACTAGGGGATAATAGGGTCGAGAACCCTAACCTTCTCCCCTTAACAAAGTAATATTAAACAATTCATTTAAAATTTCATTTTTACACAAATAAAACCCTAATTTACATGGACGTCACCCCTTTAGGGGATGTTCTGGCACTAGAAGAAGGTCATTGGTGATGCAGGAGGGTAGTAAGGCTTCCCAAAGCCACATATCAAGCATCCAAATGTATTCCATCATGGTCAAAGCCTCAAAAGCCTCAAAATGTCCAAGTGTCAATGCGTATCATCTCACCATCATGCCCTAGCCCCCCAAACATGACATGAAGCTCAAAAAGAGGATGTTTTTCCCCTCCTGGGAAAATATTTTGGTAAGTGAGGGATGAGATATGTCGTCCAAGTCATCATCAAGGCCTTCTAAGTCTGATCTCTCATCCAACACATGGGCCCTTAACATCCCACTCATGGGATTACATCCCCATGGAAGCCCAAGCTAGGCTTGTTCTCCTAAAACTATCCACTAACTAGGTCTTGCAAAGACAAACTAGCATGCCTTCCAATGATCTCAAGTCATAACATAATGATAAGTGAATTTAGTAAATAAATAATCCATCTAAGAATTTTGCATCAAAGATCACTATATCAAACAATTAACTGCTCAAAGACACTATGTGATTTGTCAAGCTTGAATATGGGAGGGTTGATGAGGTGTCCTATTGGGTAGATCTTTCCCTAGTGCAAGGAGAGTTTCCAAGAGATCCATCTCTAAGCCATGTAAATTGGATGAAGTGGTTGGGGTAAAGACTCAATGGGAATAGGTCTCATGACATACAAGGGGTCATAATGTCTCATTCATTGGTGCCTTTGTAGAGGGTGTGTGGTACCTTCATCCACAATGCACTTTTTCCAAGCCTGTCAATTGCCTTTTATCTTTCTTTCTTTGTTTTTCTTTCAACAGAGCATAAGGAGAGGTTGAAGGTCACTGCCCTGGAATGGATACCAAATGATGGAAATGTCACCCACAAACACTTAGTGGAAATGAGAATGTTGGCTTGTGATGAGATCCCCTTTCTCTTAGCCCTGAAACTCAGAGCCATTTCCCTGGTTTGGTGACCATATGATGACAATGTCATACCACTAGATACACATGGATGTGATAGGTCGGCTTTTGATGAGACCTCCTATCCTTCAACTAACCTTTTCAACATTCTTTATTATATTGTGGGTCCCCTTTACTCAAAGATAATCATTTTAATGATTTCTTGGGTGATCCTTGGGTGAAGCATATAAAGGTTTATACAAGGATTTTATCATTTGCCCAACATCAACCCCTCTGGGCCTTCATCCCCTTCTTCCCATAGAATGAAGGACAACCCCTTCTTGGGTATATACACCCTAAAATCCCAAGAGATAAGGAAATGGAGGGGAATAATGATGGAAAGTGGTAAGTATGGCAGGGAATAGTACGATGGCTCTTTAAGGGAGTTCCTATAGAAAACCCATCCCCAAGGAAAACCCCTTACTAGGAAACAATGTCAACCACCAAGGTGAAGTAGGTCAAAAGGAATAATTTCCAAGAATATATCATGAAATCTAGAACAATCTAAGATACGACATACTCAAATGTCCTAAATATTGAAATGATGTTCACCATAATACTGACTTGTACCTCATGGAGCAAGGCCCACTACCTTCCGGAAGCCATCTAGTGTGGTGGATTCTGTTTGCAAATATGTGATCATCTATGGTGGTGAGTGGGTTTTCCATCCATGCAAAGGGTATTGTTTGTCATGTAGTCTCTTGACACTCCATATCTGCAACTTGAGGGCCTCGAGAGATAATATCCTTAGTCATCCAGAAAATGGGGATAACAGGAACATTTGAGAATCCCAGAATCGTCAAATCCTCAATACTTTATCAATGCAATCCTCCTTACCCCTATGTTTGATTGCTATAGAAAATATAGAAACATTGAAAATTGAGTGTTGGTAGGTTGACTTATCCATCGCTTCTGAGATTAAAAAAAACTTGGGCATATCATTGGGTTGAAATTCATCTTGGTGCTAATTGGTATATGTACTTTTCATGGTTCTTTGGATAGGGACGTTGTCATTATAGTTGGAACATTAGATGTCTTCATTCTTTCCAAACCATTTTGAAATATTTCAAGTACAAGTGACAATTTCATCATCTCCTTTATAAACATCACAATCATAATCAACATCATTGACAACTTCTAAAACCATCTCTACATAACATTTCTCCAGTGCATCCTCTATACTTTTAGCCTTCCCAATGTTGGTACATACATGGACAACTGCAACAACATCTAGTTTGCAGACATTTTGATCAACAACCTGTTGCCATCCTTATACACACTTGGAAACATGAGCTAATTCTTACCTGTTCCCACAAAGTCAATAGCCCATTTCTCAAATGCTTGTAGGGTCAGTTGTGGTGCTAATGGAATTTCATTTCTTCTAGATGGTTTCCCAACTCTTTGGCATACATCGCAGGCTTTGTAATAGTCTGTGGCATCTCTGTGTAAGGTAGGCCACCAAAGGCCAGTTCCAAGAACCTTCTTCACAGTTGATTTCCCTACGTAATGTCTTCATTCGATACCTTCATGAGCTTCTATGAGGACCAATGGTCTCTCTTCCTTTATAACAGACCTTCTCAATATCTCATCAGGTCCCATCTTGTATATTTTTTCAACTATAATTAAAAAGTTGGAAGTGCGCACTACTATTTGTTTCTTCTAGGGAATTGTATACTCACTAGGTGCCATTCTTGTTGACAGGAACTGGACTATCTATGCGAAGTGATCATCAATATCTCTAATGGTCAGTAACTGTGCATCCAACAGTGTATCCACCAAACTAGTCATATCTTCCCCATGTTCCAACCTTGACAAGTGGTCATGACCTTTGTTCATCCTTCCTGGCTTAACTACAATCTCAAAGTCGTATTATTGAAATAGCATAATCCATCTACATATTCTCCCCCCCAACACTGGCTTGTTGACTAGGTATATCAGCATGGAGCAATCAACAAACATTTTAAAGTGTCCTCACAACAAGTAGTGGCGAAATTTCTACAACACATACACCATGGCTAATCCTTCTCTCTTAGTTGTGGTGTAATTAGTATCAGCTATTGATAGCTTCTCGCTAGAAAAATATAACGGGTGGTCAATATCTCTATCAACGGGTTGTGCTAACATAGCTCCCAATGTAATGGAAGATGCATCGACATGCATGTGAAATTCCTTGCTCCAATCTCAAAAAAGAAAAATGGCCACAGTAACCATTTTTTGTTTCAGTGTGTCGAAGCTATGGTGGGATTCTTCTATCCAACTAAAATGATAGTCTTTCTTCAAAAGATTCTCCATAGGTGTTGTAATCTGGGCATATCCTTTAATGAACTTCCTGTAATATCCAATATGTCCCAGAATAATGCACAGCTGTTTGACTGAAGTATGAGGGGGTAAATCAAATATAATATCAATTTTAGATGGATCTACCAACAATACCTACTTGCATACAATATGACCTAACAAAACTCCAAATGGTGAAAAGAAGATGCACTTCTTCAGATTCAAGGCAATTCAACACTGCCTGCATTTTTCCAACATTAACCATAGACATTCAATATGATTTTTCAATAAACTAAAAATAGTCCAATCATCAAAATACGCTTCTAAACATTTATGTAGAAATTCCTTGAATGCTTCGACCACCACCCTGGAAAAGATGGTTTGGGCATTATTCAATCCAAATGGAATGACTGTATATTGGTAGGATCAACATTATTTTATAAACGTGGTATTATGGCGATCTTCCTTAGCAATCCAGATATGATGGTATCCTGGAAGTCAATCTGTAAAAGAATATACCTCCTGGCCTCCCACATTATCTAACACTTCATCAGTGAATCGCGTAGGGATTGGATCATCTCTGTTATCGCACAATTTGTACTTATTCCAAAAAATAAGGTTTAGGAAAAGCAAATTGGTGTAATAGAGGTTATCCTATCACTGTCACCTCAATAGGATGGCTCTTTCTATTTAGGGTTGATGGCCTAGGGGAGATGTCCCCGGTGACCTACATGTTTGAGAAAGAAAATGTTAAGGTGTCTACAAAAATGTCCCCTCTCACAAGTCAGACTGATCAGAATGTCCTAGAATTTTAACCAATGAAGTAGTGAAGTATTAAGATGTACTTGCCCAAAACAAAGTAACAAGAAAAGATATCTTTCACAAGTACAATATTTCTTTTAGTACTGTTATCCCCCACTTTTAGGGATAAGTAGAATATCATGTCCTGAGGCCCACAAGTCCTAGACATGGAGTACCAAGAGATGGATAGACTTTAGAATGGCCCTGGAGGGCCCATATTTTGTCACTTTCAGCACCTCTACCCTGCCAGCACTAGCAACATCCATCACCATCGGCTTGGTCTTGTGTTAGAGATGGTTCTTTCTTTATGAGGTAATGAGTTCGGGTATCATGGTATGTGTCACTTTGATC
This sequence comes from Picea glauca, assembly GCA_000966675.3. Taxonomy (NCBI): domain Eukaryota; kingdom Viridiplantae; phylum Streptophyta; class Pinopsida; order Pinales; family Pinaceae; genus Picea; species Picea glauca. The sequence continues at coordinate 433,982 of JZKD02S1950154.1, forward strand.
ATAAAAACCTTTGAATATGTGCATTCAATTCCTTTTTTTTCTAACAGATTCTTGGATCTTATGCTTTCCCACTTTAGCATGTCTAGGGGGAACGACACGATGCACTAGTAAGCCTATGTCCATAGGTTTTGGTTTGCCACTGGGGGGATTTCTGAAAATTCATCATCCACTCTCATCATAACACCACTTTTTCATATTGCTTCCCGCTCATCTACCCCATTTCACTTGTCCAGGCACTGGGTTGACTTATTGTTGGCACATGGGTAGACCCAGGGTTTCTATCTACTGGCCCTTTCGGCAACACCTGCGAAGAAGATGTAGTCTCACCTGAAGAAGCTATGAGGGGGTTGCAGAACATAGATCTCTACAACCAAGGGGAATATCAAGTGGATCTATTACCATAATAGACCGCATTTATGTATCAAGTGCCATCTTAAATCTACTTCGCACATCTATCTAACAGATCTAACATAGTAGCATAATAAAATTATATCAAAGAGTAAGGAACACAACATCAATCACACACAACACAAGATATACGTGGTTCACCCTCTCCCTAGGGCTACCTCCAAAGAACTATGATTTATATTATATTAAGACGAAGCATACAGTTCTTGTCTGTGCTCTTAGCTAGCAGATCTTCTTTCTTCTCCTCTCTTTCTCTCCCCTTCCTGCACACCCTACTACAAGACTTGAACTTCACACACAGTTGAAGATCTTACAATACCGGAAGGATTTTACACTTAGCGCTTCTTTCTCTCACAATAATCACTTATGCCAACAACCAAGTTAGAACTAGAACTTAACCCTCTTTCCTCATCTAGGTTCTTATGTATACATTACAATAGCTCACCGACAACTTTAGGCTGAAAGCTAAGTGTCAAAACCCTAGGTGTCTAAGATCCTAAATATCAAAACCTTAGGTGTCTAAAACCCTAGATACCAAAACCCTAGGTGTCTAAAACCCTTGGTCAGCTTGACCTGCATTTTGAGGGATTTTCCAGCCTGTCTTTCCTTCCTTCTCGTGCGGTGCTCCAAAGCATCCAACGATTGATTTTTCCACTTGTTAAGTTGTCCACGATCCATATTCCTTGTTGATATATTATCCATGATATCCTCATCCAAAAGATTTCTTTCTCATACTTTTCTTTGTCTTTTCTTCTCTTTTTCTCACTTCAACGCAGTAACAGTCACTTTGTCTTCCGTGAAGTTCGCCTTTTTCCTTTTCTTCCTTCCTTCCTGCATGGTGCTCCAAATAATCCAACAATTGATTTTTCCACTTGCTGAGCTATCCACGATCGATATTCCTTGTTGATTTGTCATCCTCGATATCATTATCCAAAATATTTCTTTCTCATACTTCGCTTTGTCTTTTCTTCTCTTTTTCTCACTTCGACCCAGTAACAGTCACTGTGTCTTCCACGAAGTTCCCATTTTTCTTTTTCTTCCTTTTTATTCTCTTAATTTCATAACCAAGGGCGAATAGTCCCCCAACACTCACCCGTGACTCGTCCTAAGGCACTTCAGATCTGATATTTTCTCTTTACTTCGACTTCATACTATCCAGTGCAGACTTTTCTTTTCTCTCTATGCCTCCCTCCTTTTTCTTGTGCAGACTCTTTTTTCTCTGTCTGGTACCCTAGTTTCAACAGCACCTGGTAACTAGACCCTTTTCCTTATTCTTTTACTTAGATCTATGAGGTAGATGAATTTCATAGTACAACTTCAGTCGACTCCCATTCACTAATCAATCCTTCCATTGTCCTTTCAAAGTCTTCAACTATGCAACTCCTCCTTCTATAACATAGGTGATATCATATGGCCCAAGCCAATGCATTCTGAACTTCCCAGGATGCCTCAAGAACTTACTGTCATATACCAGCACTAGATCACCTTGCTTGAATGCCTTCCTCTTGATCTACTTGTCATGATAAGCCTTCTCTCTTTCCTTTTGTACTTGCTGATGGAATCCTGCAATAAATCTATCTTCTTCGAGTTCAAAAAACTGTGTGAGAATTTCTTGAATTGCACTAGTGTCATCCATATCTGTAAAGGAAACAATTCTTAATCTCGACACCAAGTATTCCATTGGAAAAACGAATTTTAGACCATAAACCAACTTGAAGGGGGTCTGCATTGTAATTTTTTTACAAGTGGTTCTATAGGCCCAACATATTGTTGGTACTCTTAAATCCCATTCATCCCGGTTCACACTACAAATCTTAGTCAATGTTGTCTCCAAGATCTTGTTGAATTCTTCCACTGTCCCATTTGCTTGCGGATGGTAAAGTGTGCTCTTCTGATGATGATCTGCAAATTCCTTGGTCAAGGATTCAACAGTCTTATTTAGGAAATGTATGCCTTGATCACTCATAAGGATCTTTGGGCATGCAAGACTGGTTATGATGTCATCAAATATGAAGCATGCAGCTATAGTTGCACTACATTCCTTAAAATCTCTTGCTTCAACCCATTTGTTCAAGTATTTTTTCGCAGTAATGATGTACTTGGCTACCATGCACTTTCCTAGCGGGTTTATAGGTCCCACGAAATCAATGGCCCATTTCTCAAATTCTTATTGGGTCAGTTTTGGTGCTAGCAACATTTCATTTCTTCTGGAAGGTTTCCCAACTCTTTGTCATAAATCACAGGCTATGTAATAGTCTTTATCATCTTTGTGTAAGGTAGGCCACTAGAGGCCAGCTCTAAGAACCTTCTGTGCAGTTTCCTTCCCTACGTAATGTCCTCCTATGATGCATTCATGATCTTCCACAAGAATCATCAGTAATTCTTCCTCCATAACACATCTTTTCAATATCTCATCAAGGACCATCTTGTATAGTTGTCCATCTATAAGCGAAAAGTTGACAACGCGCACTACTAGTTGTTTCTTCTAAGGAATTATGTACTGGCTAGGGGCCATTCTTGTTGACATGAATTTGACTATTTTTTCGAAGTGGTCATCAATATTTCTAATGGCCAATAACTGTGAATCCAGCAATGTATCCTCCAAGCCAGTGTGTTCTTTTCCATGTTCCAACCTTGACAAGTGGTTAGGACCTTTGTTCATTCTTCCTAGTTTTACTATGATCTCAAAGTCATATTTCTAAAAGAGAAGAATCCATATACATATTCTCCCCCCCCCAACACTGACTTGTTGACTAGGTATTTATGTGTGGAGTGATTAGTAAACATTTTAAAGTGTCCTCCCAACAAGTAGTGGTGAAATTTCTATAGCGTGTACACCATAGCTAAACCCTCTCTCTCAGTGGTGGTGTATTTGACCTCTGTTGTTGATAGCTTCCTTCTAGAAAAGTCTAATGGATGGTCAATATATCCTTCGCCTGGTTGTGCAAGCACAACTCCTAATACAATGGAAGACACATCAACATGCAGATGAACCTCCTTGCTCCAATCTGGAAAGACTAGAATGGGTACAGTAATCATTTTCTATTTCAGTGTGTCAAAGCTCCATTGGCACTATTCTGTCCAACTAAACTGGCAATATTTTTTCAAAGGATTCTCCATGGGTGTTGTAATCTAGGCATATCCTTTAATGAACTTCCTGTAGTATCCTATGTGTCCTAGTGTAGTGCACAGTTGTTTGACTAAAGTTGGAAGGGGTAGATCAACTATAATGGAAATTTTAGATGGGTCTACCAACAATCCGTGCTTGCATACGATATGAACTAAGAGAACTCCAAATGGTGAGAATAATATGCACTTCTTCAAATTCAATTCAATTTGACACTACCTGCATTTATCCAACATTAGCCTTAGAATGTTGAAAAATACTAAGAGGGGGGGGTGAATCAGTATTTCAGCTATCAATAATTTGTTTTCACTTTTCTTTCACTGACAAATCTTAATCTACTTCATAGAGATAAGTTGTTGTATATTCTTATGAGAACAGTAATACATCCAGAGAGATTATTATCGATTTCTTCATTCAGAAGATATCTTTTAAACAGTAATTCAACAAAATAAACTAACACAGAAGAATAGGACACATGAACACCAGTATTTAAGGTGGAAACCCAAATCGGGAGAAAACCACCGCTGTTGTTGTCTCTGTCTTCAATGATTATTATTAAGAAAACATTCTACAACAATGTACTAGTGCAGACTCATACTAGT
>JZKD02S1950154.1:444704-455352 GCA_000966675.3 Picea glauca
CAAGCTTTATCCAACGGTTCAGATCGCATCGGGATTTCACTCATCGTGATTTGGGCATTCACTGTGTCGAGATGCACATGCACTCGAAACCTCCGATTCTCCGATCCCCGATGAGATCCTTTCCGGAGCTTTATCCTATTTCCACGTGCTAGCCCTGCTGGCTATAAACCTTGGCCCCATAAGACCGTCCACTCATGACCTTGGTCAAACCGCTCATCGGGGTTTCGACATTTTCGATGTCACGATGTACATGCCTCCAGGATTCCCGATCCCCGATTTACTGAGCTTTAGCCCCATCCGGCTACACAATGGTCCATATGACCATTACCCATGATCACGACCTAACCCCATCGGGGCTACGGGGTTTATGATGCATCAATGCATTCACCCAGTGATTCCCGATCGTCGATTTCGAAATGCACAAAACCTTTGTTCCCGGGATCTCCGATATCCCGATCGGCGATATGCCGACACCTGTCCCTCAAATGGACGGTCCTGATTTCTTCAGGATTTCGAGACCTTCGATCTCTCGTTTCCTTCAACTTCAGGAACTCCGATTTCCCGATGTCCGATATGCCGATGGTGCCTTGAACTTCGGCACCTGTCCCTTAGATGAACGGTCCCGATCATCGATGCCTCTGCTGACGTCACACGTGGTTTGACACGTGTTAGATCCTGCCACGTGTCACTCTGATTCGTGAMTTTCATGTGCCTGAAGTGTTGAATCTGCCTGACACCTGTCATTCCCTGGTTGTGCCACGTGTCCCTTTGTTGACGTGGTCTGCTTTCGTGAGTTGAATCAACGGTTCAGATGCAGTCTTGGCTCAACGGTTGCGATTACATCGCGAAATCGCATATCGTGATTTCGGGGTTTTCGTTGTCATTGTTCACGGGACTCGTGAAACTCCGATTCCCGATTCTCCAATGAAGCCTCCTGTTTACACGTGGATGGTCACGATCTCTTCTTGATTTAACAGTGGTGATCAGTTCACGAAATCGCATATCGCGATTTTGGAGTTTTCAATGTCGAATGAATTGGACACTGCAAAGTCCCGATCCCCGATTCTCCGATGACTTGTCTCCCTTGCACCTTTTGCAGATCTGACGGCTGTCGGGTTTTTCGAGTGAGATCCAACGGCTCTCGGTCTCTTTCCTATGCTCCTTGCCCGTATAAGAGCGTTGTGCCTCCTGAGCTTATTCTCCTCGAATCCTTAAAAGGTTTTATCCTTCTTATCCTTCCATCTCCGCTGTTGCCATCAATGACAACAACCATCAACACACATTTGTTTCTTGTTCAATATTTTCCAACATATACATTCAATATGATTTTTTAGTAAACTAAAAATAGTCCAATCATCAAAATATGCTTCTAGAAATTTATGCAAAAACTCCTTGAATGCGTCGACCACCACCCTGGAAAAGATGGCTGGGTAATTCTTCAATCCAAATGGTATCACTATATACTGGTAGGATCCCCATTCCATTGCAAATGTGGTCTTGTGGCAATCCTCCTTTGAAATCCGGATCTGATGGTATCCTGAAAATCCATCTGTAAAAGAATATACTTCATAGCCTCCCACATTATCTAACTCTTCGTCAGTGAATGGTCTAGGAAAGGGATCATAAAAACATGTATCATTCAGCTTCCTGAGATCTACGCATATCCTTATTTATCCTGTCTTCTTGTCTTTCACAACCATAGGGCTAATCCATTTTGATTCCTCCACAGGTTTTATAATTCATGCTTCCAGCATCTGGTCGAGCTCAATTTTCACTTTCTCCTTATATTTAGGGTTCAGTCTGTAGGGTCTCTGTTTAACTGGTCTTGCATCTGGTTTTAAAGGGATCCTCATATCTCCCATAGGCCCTTTAATTCCCTTCATATTAGTGAACTTGGTTGGAAACAAGTCTCGATATTCATTCTTAATTATGTAATCTTGTCAATAGTGGAAGCATCCCAATAATCTCCAACATTGGCAAGCTTTGGTGTTTTTTCTGTTCCAATATTGAACTTCTTAATATTGATCATTTGTCCAATGAATTATAACTCAAATCTTGGTCCTTCCACATCTGTTTTTCCTTATGTTTCTGTGATGTTCACCATTCTTGGATCAACATATTCATCATCATTGATGTTGTAACAACCTTGCAGTTTCTATAGAGGTGTAGTCCATTCATCCTTTTCTAGCTCTAAAGGGGGGTTATATCCCTCTTCGAATAATTTTTGTCTTACAAGTTGCAATGCTTGATCTACTGAAGGATATTGACTTTAAAATAATAAGGTGGTTACAAAATTATGATTCATACCTTCTCAATCTTTAGTGATGAGGCACAACTCTGCTTGAAGGTACCAGTTGATAAGTATCGTGTCTAGTGCGTTAATGAATTTTTTCAACCATTTCTCTTGAGGGATGTTTCTGCAGGCTTCCTCACAACTTTGCACATGATCCTTTGGGCATCTTTGACCTATGTACCGAAATTTTCAACCTTCTACTTGTGCTGAGAATTGTGTTGTCATAAAGGTATGACATTGTACCCAATCAGTAATGTTGTTTTTGTGTGCCCCCCACCATCTTCTTAGGGTTTCTTTCAGGGCCTCATCCAATGCCAACAATATTTGTTTCATTGGTACACTTTCTTCAAAGTATGACAAGAAGGTTTCTAAAGGATTCATACCATCAAAGGTGGGTAATTTACTTAATGTTGTGTCAATCCAGCAAAATTCTCTGGTTAATCTAGCACATCATCTTGTAGATACTTCATACATTTTATTCTACCAGTTCTCCAGTGCTTCTTCTGAGTTTGATGAACATGTGATATCACTTAGCCAACTTAAGTTTCCATCAGCCATAGGATTAATGTAATCCTATTGTCTGGATATTAATTTGTATATGTTTTCCAGTTCATGTGCACAGTCTTCTTCTCTGATGGGCTCTATGTTTCTCTAACCTTCATCTAGATCCAAGGGTGAAATGAACCTAAGGCCATATCTTTCAAACATCATTCATATTTTCTTTAAATCAACCATAGTGGAATTATTAAAATCCTAATCAACTCCTAACAACGCAGGGTAAGGACAACTATCATCAACTATCTCAATTACCTCAAAATCTGCAAACTTTCTTACTCCGTCGATGTCCATAGGGACATTTTCCAGTCTACTAAAGGGACTTGCAACTTACTAATTAGCCATCCTAAGCCTAATAGGGGAATAGATAAACTTATTTTTTCCCATTAGTGCCTAGGTTTGCTTCATCATGACATTGACTTCTGACCCTAAGTCGAGGACCACATAGTCTATATCATATTCGCCTATCTGAGCATTCAAATGTCACTCTGTATTTGTCCTTATCTTTTTATCAATTTGGTGTACTTCCCTATTCAGTAAGGGGTTATCTTTCCTATATCATACTATCTGATCAAATTTTGTAGCTCTTGTATAGCGCCCTCATCTTGAATCAACTTAATACAAGTATAAATAAATTACACGAGTTTGCTTACCTCTTTTCCTTCTCTTGGAAAATAAGACTAATCAAATTCATGTGGCATTCCATATTCCCTTACTTTTGGCCATGTTTTTGATGAAGAGCCTCGATCTCATTTGAACTCTTTTCTTGCCTCCTCAAATATTTGTCTTTCTTCTTTGATCTCACTTTCTCCTTATATTTAGGGTTTAATATGTAGGGTCTCTATTTGACTGGTATTGCTTCTGGTTTCAAAGGGATCCTCATCACTCTCATAGGCCCTTTAATTCCCTTCATATCAATGAACTTGGTTGGAAACACATCCTGATATTCATACAGTAATTTTGTAATCTTGTTAGTAGTGGAAGCATCCCAATAATCTCCAACATTGGCAAGATTTGGTGTTTGTTCTATTCCAATATTGACCTTCTTAATCTTGATCGGTTTTTCAATGAATGGTAACTCAAATCCCGGTCCTTCCACATCATCTTTGGCCTTCTGTTTCTGTGATGTTCACCATTCTTGGATCAACATCTTCATCATCATTGATGTTGTAACAACCTTGCAGTTTCTGTAGAGGCGCAGTCCATTCATCCTCTTCTTGCTCCAAAGGGGGATTATATGCCTCTTCAAATACTTTCTGTCTTACAAGCTGCAATGCTTGATCTACTGAAGGATATTAACTTTAAAATAAGAAGGTGGTTACAAAATTATGAGTCATACCTTCTCAATCATTAGTGATGAGGCGTATCTCTGCTTGAAGGTACCAATTGATAGGTATTGTGTCTAGTGTGTTAATGAATTTTTGCACCCACTTCTCTTAAGGGATGTTTCTCCATGCTTCCTCACAACTTTTCACATGATCCTTTGGGTAGCTTCGACCTATTTACCAAACTTCACAACCTTCTACTTGTTCTGAGAATTGTGTTGTCATCAAGGTACGACATTGTACCGAATCTATAATGTTGTTTTTGTGTGTCCCCCACCATCTTCTTGGGGTTTCTTTCAGGGCCTCATCCATTGCCAACAATATTTGTTTCATTGGTACACTTTCTTCAAAGTATGACAAGAAGGTTTCTAAAGGAGTCATACCATCAAAGGTGGGTAAGTTACTTAATGTTGTGCCAATCCAGTGAAATTCTCTAGTTAATCTAGCAGATCATCTTGTAGATACTTCATACATTTTATTCTGCCAGTTCTCCAGTGCTTCTTCTGAGTCTGATGAACATGCAATGTCACTTTTCTAGCTTAATGATGCCGAATTTTCACTTTCTAACCACTAGAGTTTTTCTCTGGACCCCATGTATTTTATGCAATTGAAACTGCTTCTAAGATCACTTACACAAAGAGTTGTTGCTAGCATTGAAATTCCTGAAAAATATGCACCAGGGATGATTTTAGGGGCTAGATTTCACTCATGGGATAATTTTCCAAGGTTTTTCGCAAAACACGATTCACTATTCTAAAAATGATTTGCCCAAATTCTATAGGATGAAATTATTTTACCTTGAAAATAGCCAAAATCTTATACAAACTATATAAAATATTTATAAATCTGAATTTTTTACAAAACTATTGCCAAACATTTATAGTTGGATTATGAAGGATTAGTAAGTTTCGCCAAGGTCTCTAGATTTTAAAATAAATTTCCATCCTTAAAATCATCCTTGATATGCATTGCTAAAATCTTTGTCACGAACAAAATTTCCTTTAATACACATTTCAACAGGTTGAATTTCGTTTCATTTTTGCCTCAAAAATCTTTTTGAGGACATTCCCATGTGATATCAATGCTATCCAGAATATATTGATCTTCATGACCATTCAAATTAGCATGGGATATTTCTGGAGAGGAAACTTCACTACCAAATGTTTTAGGCCTTGTAATTTTTGGAGATGGGGATCTTGGTGTTTCTTCAAAATCTTCCCATTTCTCTTCACAAACCACAATAGGTATTTATTGTTTCATGAAAACCTCATCTTCATGGCAAGATGTAAAAATACAATAGTGTGATGGAATCAGACCTTAGTCATCAACACAATTATTTTTGTTCTTTGCCAAACTTGGCACATATTCTTTTTTTTCCCTCATCATAACCGTCCTTATCATTTTTTGTGATTTTTTCATGAGAAAGGTTGACAACAAATTATTTCCTTATGGTTGCCAAAAACTCAGGATAAGTATCATCATATCTCTGTTGGACACTGAAATTTTCAATTTCCAATTTCTTCATGAAGTATTGTCTCAGTTGTTATGCTCAAGGGCTGCCCACATATTGTCCTATTCCCATGTCATTCTTTAAAAGGTGAAGAAGAACTGCATCTTCTTGGTCTATAATTGTTGCAGACTGCTCACCAATCCCATTATTAGAACTTGCAATCAATGATAAACCTTTTAGGCTATCCTCTTTAGTAATAGTGTCATCATGATCATAATATCCCTCAAAATATTCATCACTAGATGAGACATTACAACCAATGGAATTCTCACTTGAATCATCATAAATATATTATTTAACATAGAAAAATATTGTTATGAGGCTAGAGACTAGAATAGTTTCCTCATAATAACCCGTAGAATTAGTATCTTCATCAACTTCCAAAAAACCAAGAAATCTTTCCTCCTGCAGGGCTGCCAGTAAGTCCTGATATGTGTCTTCAAAACTCTAGGATTTTGGACCCAAACCCTTGATAGATTATTCAACATAGATATTGAGAGAAGGGTTACTCTTTGGACTCCAAGAGTGCTTGAACCAATCCTTCTACTTTTTCCCCAATGATAGTAAAAATGACCTTATCAAGAGATCTTCATGTCTCCCTTCGAACATGGATACATACCTCACAAGTGACAAGACATGTGGGATGACAACACAAGGATCACCATTGATTCTTGGGATATTCTTATCATATTTGGGAGGATTTTTATTTAGGTATCCTAGAGTGTCCATAATATCTAGAGTGGGATACATTTCATGCAACTCCCAAGGATCCATCTTTCATTGCGTGCAAGTTTTAACATGAGAGCTAAAAAATAAATGAAATTTGTGTACCTTATCACAATGGGGCCTCCAAGTTGAGGTGTGGATTCCTTCACAATGATGTTTTTCTCACCTAACAAGCATAAAGCATTCAAAATATGTAAAAATCAAGGTCTTTGTTTCTCCAATGGAGTCACAACGAAAAGATCTTCAAATTTGAAAACTCCTACAATGTCATTTTGTAGGAAAATAGACTTTCTCCCGGACAATGGAATGAAAATGTTATCACACAAAATCACACTTGTAGAGATAAAGTCCAAAATATTAAATGTGATTCATTGTAACCAAGAGGGAGGCCATTTTCACCTCACCAACCCTCTTTCACTTCAAACTGGCTAAATGGGGTTTCCCTAGGTTAAGATTGCTAGCACTTGGGAGAATGGAGTTCAAGGTGATGTGAAGAGTGAGTCATGTTATAGCACAAGTTGCAGGTTGGGAAAATCCTAACCCAAACACCAAAGAATGTGTGAAAACTAGGAAATCCTACACCCAGTGTCACCTCGATGTAGGTCCCACACTTCAAGGGTGACTAGGTCACTCTAGGGAGGCGATCCTGGTGACCTTAGGGGGAATGAGATGTAGATGGATAGATGATGAAAGTGGAACCCCTAGAAGTCAAATCTAAGTGGAGTGAGATGTGGAAAAAGATTCTTTGTAAGTCAAGTGATTGTTTCCCCAAAGGTGTAGTACTTCTACTGATGATTATACCTTCTCGAGACACAAAGAAAAACACCTTGCAATGATATATGTTGGTATGGATTAGAAAGTTAAGCTTTATGTCCCTAATTTGCAGAAGCAGATGACAATTTATATCATAAAATAAGAAATATAAATCAGTATGTAAAAACATAATATTTACCAATGACATTATCAATGAATTAGGCAATCAATTATGACTTAGATATGGCACTTTGTGGATGAATGAAGAAAATTGTTATAACATGTATTTTATGCAGAAAATTGCAGATTTATGGCTATAGCATTCAAAGGCATGCAAAAACAAAATCAACCATAGAAAAGTGCCAAGAACTAGCCCAAAAAGGGTGCCTTAGTTAGTAGACTAGGTGAGTGAAGTTAGAGAGAAATCTTAGGGTTAGTTTGTGATATAAGAGGGAGTTAGCAACTAGGGTTATGCATCCCTAATGGTTGTAGGTTAAAGTTTGTAACAAAAATTAAAGTAGTGGGAGAGAGAGGACACCCTAGTAGGGGAAGAGTCATATCTGTTATCGCACAATTTGTACTTATTCCAAAGGATAAGGTTTAGGAAAATAAAATTGGTGTATCAGAGGTTATCCTATCTCAGTCACCTCAATAGGATGGCTATTTATATTTAGGGTTGATGGCCCAGGGGAAATGTCCCCGGTGACCTACGAGTTTGAGAAGGAAAATGTTAAGGTGTCTATAAAAATGTCCCCTCTCACAAGTCACACTGATCAGAAAGTCTCAGGATTTTAACCAATGAAGTAGTGAAGTATTAAGATGTACCTACCCAGAACAAAGCAACAAGAAAATATATCTTTCACAAGTACAATATTTCTTTTAGTACTGTTACCCCCCACTTTTAGGGATAAGTAGAATATCATGTCTCAAGGCCTACAGGTCCTAGAAATGGAGTACCGAGAGATGGATCGACTTTAGCATGGCCCTGGAGCGCCCATCTTTTCTCACTTTCAACGCCTCTACCCTGCCAGTAGCAACAACATCCATCACCATCGACTTGGTATTCTGTTAAAGATGGTTCTTCGTCCATGAGGTAATGAGTTCGCGTATCATGGTATGTGTCACTTTGATCATCAAAACCTTTGAATATGTGTATTCAATTCCTTTTGTTCCTAACAAATTCTTGGATCTTATGCTTGCCCACTTGACCATGTTTGGGGGGAATGACACGATGCACTAGTAATCCTGTGTCCGTAGGTTTTGGTTTTCCACTGGGGGTATTTTTGAAAATTTATCATCCGCTCCCATCATAACACCACTTTTTCATCTTGCTTCCCTCTCATCTACCCCATTTCACTTGTTCGGTCACTAGTTTGACTTATTGTTGGCACAGGGGCAGACCCGGGGTTCGACCTCAAGAGCACACCAACAAGCCCTAGCTACTGGCCCTTTCGGCAACACCTGTGAAGTAGATGAAGTCTCACCTGAAGAAGATATGAGGGGGTTGCAACACATATATGTCTACAACCAAGGGGAATATTAAGTGTATCTATTACCATAATAGACCACATTTATGTATCAAGTGTCGTCTTAAATATACTTCGCACATATATCTAATTGATCTAACACAATAGCATAATAATAGTATATCAAAGAGTAAGGAACACAACATCAATCACACACAACAAAATATATACGTGGTTCACCCTCTCCCTAGGGATACTGTTGAAGGAAAATCTCCCTGCGGATAGGTAGATCTCCTCTTGAGAGCTAGACTCTCAACTCTTAAGACAAAATACACTTAACGTAGACACTGACTTCCTTTCATATCTATACAAACTAATGCATGAGTAGGAAGGAGAACATAAGTACCTTTTTACCGATGCTTGTCCCTACACGCTCCAAGTTGAGCTCCAATATTTCGCTCCTCGATGAGCCCTGTAGACAAACAATAGTACAACCACTTCCTACTCTATTTATCTTAGCTTGAAAATAGATCTATCTATCAATGATAAGTTCATGTAAGATCAAACACAAACTAGAAAGAAACAGGCCAAGAGTGTCATATTGATGAGAAAAATGACAGAAGTAACTTACAACCGTGGATGCGAATGCGACAACTTCATCAAGTCCCCTTTGTCTAACCCTTGCTCAAAAGTTCCAGGACCCATATAACAACAAATTCACTGATTACTCTCCTCTAGTTAATCATGTGTTTCCTATGAGATCATAGGTTTCATGCTTGCAATTCTTCCCCCTTTCCACCATGATAGAGCCTGCTTATATAGGTTTAGAGAGGCTTAACCTCTTGAGGTATCTTTAGGGTAAGTTGAGRAATTCCCTCYTTAGATCAGGGATCTTCTCCTAAGATCATGATTGAACCAGGAATTCAAATGCAACTACCTTCCAAACTTAAAAGATCCTTCCCTTATTCTCCTCAATAGATCAACTGTTGCCCAGATTAGACAACGCTCCCTCAAAAGGGACATCAGGGTGCTATAGCACTCCCTAGTAAGCTCAAGGGGGCCAACAACGCTCCTGCAGAGGGGAAGTTTGGTGCTATAATTATCCCTATCACCTTATAGGGGAGCACCAACGCTCCTAAGGGTGAGATAGGGGAGCACTCTCCCTTAAAACCCTAGTTTGAGAGATCCTTTCAGGTGGCAAGAGATATCTGACTTCAGTTAGCCATTTTCTTTCTTTAAATCAGGTGTTTGAGGTATTATAAGTGTCTCCTTAGTGTCGTCATCATGGAAGTATGCTTTTTTTGACATTTGCAACACTTGTGAACAACATGCGACACTTGCAAGAGTTGTGAGGAACATGCTACACTTGCGAAACTTATCAAAGTGAGTAATGTTGATGTGTAATAGATTGCCCCCCAAAGTATGAAGTTAGAAGATGAGAATTGATAACTGAAATGCTTTGTAGACTTTCAAGTGAGGGTATAGACTCAGAGAACCTGACGAAAGCTACAAACAAACATCCAACAAATATTATGATATTTTTCAAAACCCAAGGCAGGCATACCTATGCTTGGGTGATCAAGACTTGGAAGATATGGACGCCATAAAATACACTGTGAATCCATAATTGTATTGATAAAAAGGTATAGCCACTGAAGATACAATGTGGATCTATACTCTGATGACCTGAACTGATCGTAGCCACAAAAAATACACAGCGGATCTACGAGATGACAAGACATAGCCACGACCAATACAAAGTAGATCTATGTAACAGTATATGTATCATTTGTCCAAGAGAAATTCCTTTGCAACCTGGGCAAAGAATATATCAAAGTGATCACTCAACCTAGGGTCTTTTCACCTATCCCGATGTAGTACAAATATAACCATGTGAATAGATGTCCTGATGTCGAACATGGAAGAAACCACTTGATTACTGGTCAATGGTGTAAACCGTTAACAAGCACGAGGGAGATCACCATTAATGTCAATGATTCCCAAGGTACCCTAGTACATT
>JZKD02S1950154.1:455362-476964 GCA_000966675.3 Picea glauca
AAAAATCTTCATTTACCATTTCATTTTGCATAATGATTTGTAGCAGTGGAGATTCTCACTTTGGAGGTGGATCTTGTTGTGCTCAATACCAGAGCTATGGTTGACCATTTCTCTTGCCATTTGGACCAGGTAGATCTTCATCTCCCCTTCTTTCAATTACATGGTTTAATATTCATTTTTATAGTAGTATTAAATTAAAAAATGAAGCCCTAGGTCGCTCCAAAAAAGATCAAATCAGCCTCTATTAAAAATGATGGAAAAAAGACATTCTTTTTCAAAAACATGTTTAGAAGGTGATATCAAAGATGCCAATGCCTTGACACTTGGGTGGATGGGTCGTTTTTGTCAAAGAATCCATAAAAAAACTCAAACATATGCCCACGCAACCATTGATGGAAATTGTTTTAATTTTAAATGTTTTATTACTGTGCATGGGTTATTGAGTAATGAGAAGAGGGAGTGGTCCTTTTTGAACAATGTGGGCATTAGATTTCATGTTTTTTAAATTGCTTAAGAAATTGTCGAAATTGCCGAAAAATTGAATAATGAAATTCTTTGTTTTTATGTTTGTAGGTGATTTTGGCGACCATGATCGAGTGGAAAGAACCAGAGCATGAGATTGATGACTTGGCTGCTTTTTGGAGTCCTCGCACGTGGGCCACATTGAGAGGTTGTGGCTTACTGAAATTATTCAAATTGCAAAAAATGAAGAAGGAAATTCTATTGCTTGACATAATCAGCTTCTAGGATGTCGCGGAGCAAGGGTTCTGGATCGAAACACAACTTCTAACCATCGATTCGTAAGATGTATATTTCTTGACTAGCCTCTCAAAAAGAGGGGTTTCTATATTTTTTTTTGGACAGAGGGCACTTCCTGAGAAAGTGGGTGTGTATCTGGCACGTCATTGTGTCCTAAGAGCAAGACTGGTGGGGGGTAGAATCCCTATCAAGGATATCTGAGAGTTAACTCTTCGATCCATTTTGTTTTCCATCACGAGCATGATGGGAAACACTAGCGCACATATGGCATCGAGATCACAGGTAGCTTATGTCGTATAGTGTTTGGAGCCAACACTGTTTAACTGGAGTGCAGGGTTCCTTCGGAATGTGAAGGAACAGGTTTCACGGTGTAGGATGGGGTAGAAACAGTTTGGATATGACTCTTTTCCAGTCTCATTTTTCTTAGAGTGCATCCCCCATATGTGGCCTCAGATATCATTGGCAGTATGAACAGTGGAAGAACCACGGATGGAACGGTGGACTAGTCTATCTCCGAGACTAGTGGCAGAGTCAAAGTTCCGTTTCACCGGTGACTTCTTCGCTTGGCTGAGATGAAAGTATCTCTGGATAGAAGGCTTCCCATATGTTGGGGTGGATTTTCATAGGAGCATGGATTTGATTCTACCCAGGTGGGAAGATTGGGATGCGTCAGGTAAGAGACTGAGCAACACCTTGTCTAGTTTTTCTTTTTTAAGTTTAATGTATATATTTTTTTGGGTATGTAGAAGAGTTTTTTAAAATATGTATTGTTTTTAACATGCAGACAAGGGAGCAGTGTGCCCAGATGAGATACTGATACCAGGACGTCATGGGGGTGCTCCAATTGCAGCAGATCCAGGGGCACGAGTGATAGGTCTCCGGGAGGTTGAAAGAAACCTTCAAGGCCTCACGATGGGAATTCGTCCTATACGGAGGGGAGAAGTGCCTTTACATCTACAAAGGAACACTGTGGGAGTGCCAGAGAATGTCAATTCTCTACTGAGATGCGTAGTGCGTGCAGTGATATGTTACTCTCAGCACAATGCAGTGCAGGGATATTAGAGTCTCTCTGGTGATTGTATTTTGTATGACTTGTCAGGCGATGTTCTATGGGTGTAAAGATCCAAAATTTTTCTCTTCTAAATACTTTTTGATGTAATCAAAACATTTTCAGTCATTCTATGTATATATATACAGTTCCAATTTTTTACAGTGCCAAATGATTTGTACATGATGATGCATTTAATGTGATTTGTTTTAATTTACATGTGATGTACAATTTTTCTTTCCTTTATGAAATCTTATATATGGGCAAGATACCGATCCATGATGTAATTAGCTAACGAATCCAACACATTGTTGAGTTCTCGTGGAATATGTCTGTATTCAATATAATGAAACATTAATTCAAGACGGTGAACTTGTAGGTGGAGACGTAGCAGGATAGGATTACTAATAGCGTATATACGATTGAGTTGATAGACCATGAGTTGGGAGTCTAGGTTAACAATGATACGAGAGATACCTAGGGAGGAGGCTTGGGTCAAGAGTCTAATGACAGCATGATTCTCTGCCATGTTATTAGTTGTTGGTCCTAAGAAAATACCTCCTAAACTCACCACCTCGTCAAATTGGTAAATGACCCATGTTGTCGAAGCAATGTTCTGGGTGTGTCGACTAGCGCCATCCGCAAACCCGACCAAGATAGGAAAGGAAGACGCCATCTGCGCATGAAAATACAAGGCACGGTTATGAGTGGCCAAGGTAAAGACTTGAGCACGCGAAAGAAACCAACACACCAAACTAAAATACAATAATGTACAATGTACACATGCTAGGTGATCTAGGCATAGTACTTTTTAAGGTAAAGCCCGTTCCGGGGCTCTCCTAGGGAAATTCCATCATAATCAACTAATTCGTAGGTGCCTCTATGTAGAAAATGTTTTATGATGTAAGGGCCATGCGACAGAGGTTCTAACTTACCTGTCCCTAATTTTTCATGAGCCTGGTCATAGACGAGGACTAAGTCTCCTTCTGCAAAATCTCGAGGATGGACGGATTTGTCATATTGATTTTTAATCTGTTTCTGATGTGCCTCATTAATGAGAGTGACATCATGACATGTTTCGTTAAGTTTGGATAGATATAGGAAATTTTATTCTTCGGAAGAAGTATGGGGTAGGAGTTCTACTTTAAGTTTCAGAGATGGAATCTCACACTCGATTGGTAAAACGACTTTGATGCCATACACCAACTGGAAAGGAGTAAATCTAGTTGCGGTTTTCATCGAAGTACGGTAATCCCAGAGAGCAGAGAAAAGTTGTAGATGCGAGGATGTCTTTTTTTCCCCAACCATGCATTGAATCATAGTTTTTAGGACTTTGTTGATGGTCTCAACTTGTCCGTTGGCCTGAGGATAGTATGGGGATGAGTTTTCATGGAGAAAACCCAACTTGGCATGTAATTCACTCATCATCTGGTTCTTAAAGTGTGCACCGTGATCGATGATGATGGCGCGTGGTAAACCAAAATGAGTTATGATGTGGTTAAAAAGAAACAAAGCTGCGGTAAGACCATCATTCAGAAAGGTAGGCATAGCCTCAGCCCATTTGATAAAGTAGTCGACAATGACGATTATATAATCGTGCCCCCCGGCTGAGGTAGGCTTACATTGCATGAAATCAATACCCCAATTGGCAAAGGGGTCGATGGCGATAATGGGGTACAGTGTAGTAGGGTGGGTTCGTGCCTTGTTGGTAAAAAATTGGTAGGGTGGGCATTTTTTGATTGCCTCGATACAATCTTTGAAAATCGAGGGCCAAAAATTGCCGGCACATAGAATTTTTTGGGTTGTGGCCATCCAAGAAAGGTGACCTCCACAAGCTCCAAGGTGACAATCATTCAGAACGCATTCATCCTCTGCATGAATCAAACATCATCGAAGGATAGTATCAATACCCCGACGATACAAGGTGTCATCGACGATAAGATAACGACGAGAATGGTGGCGAATACATCGACGCTCTTCATGGGAAGTGTTAGGCTGAAAGCATTGGGTTTGGAGGTAAAGGAGGATGTCTCCATACCAAGGATCAAAGGTGTTGATGAGGAAAAGAGTTTCATTGAGGAGAGGATCTCTAGGTTTGATGTCTTCATCAGCACGAGGGAGATCGCAGATAAGATTCGCAAACACCAGGGACTTTTTGGCTTTGGACTTCGTAAATTCAAGATCAAATTCTTGAAGGATGACGATCCGTTTAGAGTATTTTCCCTCGAGCACTTGACGTGTCAAGACGTGGTACATGGGGTTTGAGTCCGCAATCACTATGATGGTGCGTAGTAAGATGTAATGGCTAAATCTCTAGACAACAATGACGGCTACCAGAGTCAGTTTCTCTACATGTGAATATCGGAGTTCAGATCTAGATAGACTCTTGCTCAGGTAATAGATCACATGTTCCTCACCGTTGGGGTCCTCCTGAACTAACACCATTGCAATAGTGGAAGTGGAGGTGGCTAAGTAAAGGATTTAGTCATTTGTATACTCTAGAGGGTGTAACAAGGGTGCATGGGTCAAGCCGTGATTGAGAGCATCAAATGACCATTGAGCAATGTCATCCCAGATGAATGGGGTGTTTTTCTACAACAACCGCATGAATCCTTTAGTTATCTCAGCGTAGTTACAAATGAAACGGTGAAGGAAGTTTGCTTTTCCTTGCAAACTTTGGAGTTGGGTTAAATTGGTAGGTGGGGGTAAGGACATAATAGCCTTAATCTTTAAGGGATCCCCCCTAATCCCATCTTTAGAGACAATAAAACCAAGGAGTCGACCGGATTCGACAACAAAAATGCATTTATGCAGGTTCAAGCAGATACGGTAGAACCGACATCGGAGAAAAATACCCCATAAGTGATCAACGTGATCAGATCGATTGGATGAGTGGGCCGATAAGTCGTCGAGGTAAGGTTCTGCGATATGCTTGATATTGTGGAAAGTGTATGACATGGCCTGCTGGAAAGTAGCACTAGCATTTTTTAGACCAAACGGTAGCTTTTGATAGGCGAAAGTTGCCCATGGGTAGATAAAGGCTGTCTTATGTTCATCAGCGAGTAAAATTTCAATCTGGTTATACTTGGAGAAGCCATCCATGAAAGAGAAGATTATTCTCCCAGCACAATTATCAATGATTTGTTCAATGAAGGGCATAGGGTAGTTGTCCTTTGGACAAGATTTATTGAGATCTCGATAGTCAACACATATGCGGATGGTCCCCTATTTTTTGACAACCGGAACAAGGTTGGAGAGCCATTCTGTCAAATGGACAGGATAGATAAATCCAAATTTTAGAAGTTTCTCAACTTCTGCCTTTATAGCTATGATTTTCTTGGGATGAATCAGGCGGAGTTTCTGTCGAACAGGTTTCGCACCAGGGTAAGTCTTGATTTCGTGCACGATGATCGAGGGGTCGATTCCTAGAATTTCCTTGTAGCTCCAAGAAAAGACATCGTAGAATTATTTAAACAGAGTGGTGTAAGAGACAACTTCTTCAAGTGTGCAATTAGCACCAAGGTTAATTTTTTCCACAACGCCTTCTTTGATCGAAATATCGATAACGATCGTGGTAGATATGTTACCCATATTCTCCTCAGAAAGAGTATCTTGTGTGAGGATGGGAGATTGTGGAGCATCGATAACATCAGGAGGGAAGACAGAGTGTATGTCTTTGTGGATTTCTTCCAAAGGTGGAAGAAAAGAGGATCGATGATGGTTATCATCCCAAAGTTCGTCGTCAATACTAAGCATTTCCATAATAGATTCGTCAGAAGGGAAAATTTGGGAAATGTAATCGATTGCAGACAAGAGGGAATCCAACCATGAAGGCATCGATTAGGCATCAAGTGCCAATAAATGTGGGTTGTCCGGAGAGGGAGAGGCAGGTTGAATAGCTACTTATGCAGCCTCGGCTGGGATAAGTGGCATGGTGTCACCGGGTACGTCGAATTCCATAGGACTAGGTACAATCCAAGGATCAGATGATTCCAAAGATTGATAAGGCATAGTCAAAATCATATTGACAGTGGAAATATGATGTTTGGTGGGTGGAAGTGGTGTAGGGAAGGTACCCATAAGTCTAGAACATTTCAACAAGCCAACACCAATGCTTTCATACGTAACTGGGTGGTCTCCCAAAAAATGAATGTTGTTGGTGACAGGGGCACAAGCGTCGGGTGTACAGAAATCTAGTTGATCGATAGTGACAATTTTGCCTTGATGGGGGAATTGTAAACATCAAAACACCAACAAGGTGACGTCATTCATAGCATAGAACCAACTTCTTCCAAGTAGTAGGTTGTAATCGAGGGGGGCGTCGACCACCTCGACATCAACGGTAACAGTTTTTCCGCCCAACTGAATGGCTAAGGATTGTAAAAGTCCATGAGGATGAAAACATCACCCATTGAAAGTGCATAACATCATAAGGGATTTATTAAGGGCAGGTCATTTTAAGGCTTTCCAATAAGATAAATACATGACATAAGTAGAGGCTCCCTCATCCAAGATAGTTCAGTGAATTTGTTGATTGTGAACAACAACATCGATCTGAAAATCTAGTTGGTGAGAGAGTCGGGGTTGATGATCATCCAGATGAAATGTGAGGTTATTTGATGACTAGGGAACGAAAGCACCGATGGTAGCTAAGAGCATTCTACATTGGCTGGGACATTGTTGTAGTACTTCCAAAGAAGACATATCACACAGAGCTTGAGCCAAATCTTCAACAATGTTGTAGTTTTGGGCAGCCCGTGAACTAGGATTAAAGGTGGATTTCTGAATATTTATCTTAGGAGGGTGTAGAATGGAGTCAAACGAAGGTTTCTCAATCTGAAGTGGCCTGGATGGAGGGATAGCAGACGGAGGACTAACGGAAGATGGTAATGGGTCTGGTAAGGAACCATTAGTGGGCTTCAGCTTATCAGGTTTAATTGGTGTGTCATATGTCGTAGTGCAAGTGGTCAGATTAATACCGTTGAACATTTAAATGTGGGCACTTGTCGAGGCCTCATCATGGGATTGGTTGGAACTGCCTCCTGGAGTGGGGGTTTGAGAAACCAAATATTGTTGCTGAGGAAAAGGATGGGTAAGAACAGTGGGTTGTGAATTTCCCTTAAACAATTTGGTCACTTCATTGTGATGTGGATAGTCTCGAGTGTAGTGATCGTCGCCACAAATGAGACATGGGAATTTCAGTTTCCATTGTGGTTGTTTTCCGACAGCTAGGGTTTGTGGTTGGTTTTTTGGTTGTTCATTGTTGTTGTTTTTCTTTGGTTTATTTCTTTCTTTCTTCTTGCCCCCAGGTTGTTGTGAAGGGGTTGATTGGACCGCATTCACCTCAGAGACCTGATTTTGAGGGGAGGTAGAAGAAGGTGCAGTCTAACTGGGAGCAGGTGTCGAAGCAGACTGCTAGGTTGTTCCAGTCGACTGGGAAGTAGATTGGGTTTTGACGAAGCCAATGACTCCATCCGCATGCGAAGTAGATGATGGTTTGGATGGATCATTAGTGGCATGGGTAGAATTTGGTATCAACTTGTATAGAGTACTATATTGTGAATAAACCAAATCTAAGTACCGGACCCGAGCAATAGCTTCTTCCTTGATGACTAGTCCACCCATGGCAACATCACGAGCGATATGGGGCAACAGTGATTTGGTGAACCATTATGATAATAATTGGTCAGGAATGACTGCCTTGATTAGCCTTCATCATCATCTCCATTCATGAATATGATCAAAGATATGTATGGAGGTTGTCTAATGAAGGGAGGTCAATAGTTCAGTACCTGTCTCGTATCGAATGGGTAGTTGGAAGTGTGTGAGGAAGGACATGGAAAGGGAGTTGAAATCATGAAAAGAAGCACGTGGTATTTCAATATACCACTTTGTTGCAGAACCCGTAAACATTCGTTTGAAAAGATGCAAACGTATAGAATCGTCCATGAGGGAGTTGGATGAACACCACAAATGGAAAGTCATCACGTGGTTTTTTGGGTCTTCTCTGGACTTTCCGTCGAATTTTGGAATATCAAAGGAAGTTTAGCTGGAATAGCTGGCCAAACTAGAGAATGAAAAATATGATCATTTGTTAACCGAGACAAGTCTGGAAGGTCCAGAGTTGCTAGGAAAGGTAGTTGTTGGTTAACCTGTGGGTAATACTAGTGTGGCATAGGGACACCGGTAGGACCATACACTAGGTTAGACAAATAATTGTAACCAGTGAGTCCTCTTGTATAAGGTTGGTGTTGACCAGGGTACACAGGATTTGAGGTGTTTTGAGAAACATGTGTGAGTGGAGGATAACCGGATGGGTTTTGAGGATTATAAGATGGATTCGACATTTGTCCATAAGGAAGATGAATCCCTTGAGAGGGAAGAGGTTGTTTCAGAGCTTGAGGATTGTGTCCTGTTGAGAACTGTGGGTTTCCTAGAAAAGGGATATTCCACAGATTGGGTGTGGCGGACACATTTTGTCCGTAAGGTTGATGGTAAGCTCCGGATTGAGGCTGCCCCCCAGCATGAGGGTGCCATCCAAATGGAATTTGTCCTCCGGTGGGAGGATGCCCCCCATCTTGAGGTAGATTTCCTGGAATTTGAGAACCAAACATAAATGACTGACTGGTATCGCTGAACGGATTAAGACCACCAAGACCGGTCCCTCCGGGTTGTTGGATAGGTATGTAACTTCCTGTCATAACTTGGGTACTAGTGGTAGTGGAAGAATTCAGTGCTTTATACCCAAAAGTGAGTGATGATGAAGGTCTAGTTGTTACTGGTGTGCAAATTGCAGCTTGGCTAACCATTGCATTACCGACAGGAATAGTTGGAATGTCAGAGACCATTGTAGAATGGGTTGTCTAGAGAGGAAAAGTGGACCTTGGGCCAACAGATGATGTGTTCGGACCAACGGACGGTGTGGCCAAAATAATGGCAGTACCGGTAAAATGGTTTAAGGGTATGGTGTAGGTGATAGGCACGTCAACACCTATTCCTACTCCATAAAGATCCCACACCATGCACGGTGGACTTCGAACAACGTCTGTGGTCCAAAAGGGGTCATCGACTAAAGGGTTTGAATGAGACCTAGTTGGAATGTTAAAAGGATTGACGATGACAAATTCACTGATTGAATTCAGTTGGAGAACACATTGCGCATATCCCTCCAGAACGCGGAAAGCTTCCAGAGACTCTAAAAAAATTCAAAAAATTTCTAAAGGAGTAGGAACTTCTTCTTGGGAGTTTGTAGTGTCTTGAACCTCTCAGTGTTGAGGAGATTCCTCCATAGAATGAGGGGGTAAACGGGTATTTCCTTCCATATTTTCTGGAGGAAGTCCCTGTAGCCTCCGTGAATGACGTGGAGGGTCAATGTTGGCGAAAAAGAGTTGGCGGAAAATATCTATGGCCAACTACTGATAAGAAACAACATACGCTAATAGAATATAGGAATCACAACCAAGCAAATAGGTCTTCTCTCGATGACCATACTAGTTGGTGATGAAATCCAACGTCGCGTGATCAAGTCAAGAAGGGTTGGGGATATGGTGGAACAGTTACAATGGAGACTTGCTTAACAGACTTTCACCTTGGTGCAAGCTTCCACACAGTAATTGTGGATTTACCCTCCAAGGATCCTAAGTGAGTTTGACCAATGTCTGTTCCAGGTACAGTGAGACTTCCCTTCACTATCATCTTGTGTAAGACCCTAAAGATTATGGCCACTAAAGTTACCAATTCATAGTTAGTCTTGGGCGGGTACAGTCGACAGTCCAATCCGAATGTACGGGCAGGGTATCTAGCCTGAAATCAACTTGAAAGGATTCCACTCAACATTGTGGGTATACCTTTAAGCGGTCCCCATAATATGATATGACCACTAAAATTAGTCAAACCATGGAGGGATAATCTTCGTAGCTTTCCCGAATGCGACCTCATGCATAACCCCGGTGTGAGAGGGGGATCCCAGGAAGACTTATACAACAATTGGATTTGACTCTCCCTAGCTCAGGATGCTAATGTTTGTTTTGGAAACTTTGGAGAGTTATGCTCATAGCCTAATCCAAAGTACTAATCCTAGTGTACTGTTGGTGGAGGATCCTAGAAAAGAAAATGTTCTAGATAGTTTTTAATTAGCGTTCATTTTATAGATGTTCTTTACTCAAAGGGGGTGCATGGAAGTGAAACGGATGGAATGATGACTCAATCCCCCCAAAAAATGCATCAAAGATGATAAGCAATCATTTATTTTCGATGAAGATCTATTTAAGGGAGAGAGAGAGAGAATTATTTTCACTAACAAGAACTAATAAGGAACGTCCTCAAACAAATTTTCTCCAATCAAATCCGATGTGGTGCTAAAACTTTTGGAAATGCCTTCTAATATGCAAAATCAATCATGAAGATGTCTCTTTATTGTTTGTATGTGAATAATGATTAATTCAAAACAACACTTCTCCTGCCAATTACCCTTTTGAATCAAGGAAACTCAAACAAACACAAGCAGGTTTCGTACAAACAATACACCTTCTTGTTGTGATCAAAACAAGAAGAAAAAGAAAATAAAAACAAAGAAAATCAAGAACTTCACACCAAAATAAATGTCAAAGAACAATGACCTCAACTAAAACCAAATGAAGAGGTTCATAGACTTCTGATGTCTTTCACCAGAGTTTCTCGCTTAGTCAAAAAGAAAAGAAAAAAAATGCATGGGTTTCAAACTCCCAATAGCAGAAAAACTCAAAAATGATGAAGAAGGATATGAAATTGAAACAACAAGGTGTTGGTTCCTTAGAAGGAAGGATGTCAAATTTGAATGGGAAGAAGCATTGACTCACAAGGAGGCTCAGCAAGTGGAATACAGAGGCTAGACCCTAAAAGAGAAATTTTGGAAAGATTTTTGGCCAAAAGAGGGTGGGGCTCTGGTGTAAAGGGAACCAAGTGTTACAGTGCCTTTTGTAAGACAGTCAGGGAGCGCTAGCACTCTTTCAACACAGCCTCAGGAGCGCCAGGATTGAAAATCTCCTAAAAATGTCAAAAAATCCAAAATTGCAGTCTAGTCTTGGCAATCAAGCTGAGTGTGATGGGTTAGGGAGTCAATCAGCTCACGAAATCAATAAAAAAGAGTGAACTAGATCTGAAAACAATTAAGGGGTAAGACAAGGTCTATGAGGAGAAATCAAAACAAAAATGTTTCGATTCAAGGGCCCCCAGTGGAGTTTCCAGTTTCTGTTGAAGGAAAATCTCCCTGCAGATAGGTATATCTCCTCTTGAGAGCTAGACTCTTAAATCTTAATACAAAAGACACTTAAAATGGACACTAACTTCCTTTTAGATCTATACAAACTAATGCATGAGTAGAAAGGAGAACATAAGTACCTTTTTACCGACATTTGTCCCTACACACTCCGAGTTGAGCTCCAATCTTTCGCTCCTCGATGAGCCCTGTAGAAAAACAATAGTACAACCACTTCCTACTCTATTTATATTAGCTCGAAAATATATCTATATATCAACAATAAGTTCATGTAAGATCAAACACAAACTAGAAAGAAATAGGCCAAGCGTGTCATATTGATGAGAACAATGACAGAAGTAACTTACAACTGTGGATGTGAATGTGACAGCTTCATCAAGTCCCCTTTGTCTAACCCTTGCTCAAAAGTTCCAGGACTCTGATGACAACAACTTCACTGATTACTCTCCTCCAATTCACCATGTTTTTTCTATGAGATCATAGGTTTCATGCTTGCAATTATTCCCCCTTTCCACCATGATAGAGCTTGCTTATATAGGTTTAGAGAGGCTTAACCTCTTGAGGTATCTTCAGGGTAAGTTGAGGAATTCCCTCCTTATATCAGGGATCTTCTCCTAAGATCATGATTGAACCAGGAATTTGAATGCAACTACCTTCCAAACTTGAAAGATCATTTCCTTATTCTCCTCAACAGATCAACTGCTGGCCATATTATATAGTTCTCCCTCGAAAGGGGCATCAGGGCACTATAGCGCTCCCTAGTAATATCAAGGGGGGTGCCAGTGCTCTAAAATTCTATAGCACTCCTATAGAGGGGAAGTTTGGTGCTATAATGCTCCCTAGCACCTTATAGGGGAGCACCAACTCTCCTGAGGGTGAGATAGGGGAGCCCTCTCCCTTAAAACCCTAGTTTGAGAGCTCCTTTCAGGTGGCAAGAGATATCTGACTTCAATTATCCATTCTCTTTCTTCAAATCAAGTGTTTTAGGTATTCTAAGTGTCTCCTTAGTGTCATCATCGTGGAAATATGCTTTGATTGACAATTGTGACACTTGTGAACAACATGCGACAGTTGTGAGGAACATGTGACACTTGAGACACTTATCAAAGTGAGTAATGTTGATGTGTAACAGATACATCCATAGAACTATGATTTATATTATATTAAGACAAAGCATACAATTCTTGTCTGTGTTGTTAGCTAACATATCTTCTTTCTTCTCCTCTCTTTCTCTCCCCTTCCTGCACACCCAACTATAGGACTTGACCTTCGCACCTAGTTGAAGATCTTACAATACCAGAAGGCTTTTACACTTAGCACTTCTTTCTTTGACAATAATCACTTATGTCAACAACCAACTTAGAAATAGAACTTAACCGTCTTTCCTCATCTACGTTCTTATTTATACATTACAATAGCTCACCGAAAAATTTAGGCTGAAGCCTAAGTGTCAAAACCCTAGATACCAAAACCCTAGGTGTTTAAAACCATAGATACCAAAACCTTAGGTCAACTTCACCCACGTTTTCAGAGATTTTCCTACATGTCTTTCCTTCCTTCTCGCGCGGTGCTCCAAAGTATCCAACAATTGATTTTTCCACTTGTTGAGCTTTCCACAATCCATATTCCTTGTTGATTTGTCATCCTTAATATCCTCATCCAAAATATTTCTTTCTCAGACTTCACTTTGTCTTTTTTTCTCTTTTTCTCACTTCAACCTAGTAACAGTCAATGTCTCTTCCGTGAAGTTCATATTTTTCCTTTTCTTCCTTGTTATTCGCTTAATTTCGTAACCAAGGGTGAACAGGCCCCCAACACTCACCTATGACTCATCCCAAGGCACTTCATCTCTGATATTTTTTCTTTACTTTGACTTCATACTGTGCAGTGTAGCATTTTGTTTTCTCTCTATGCCTCCTTCCTTTTTCCTGTGCAAGCTGTGTTTTCCTTGTCTGGTACCCTAGTTTAAACTGTACCTGGTAACTAAACCCTTTTCTTTATTCTTTTACTTATATATGTGAGGCAACTTATTGTCATAGTACAACTTCAGTCGACTCCCATTCACTAATCCATCCTTCCATTCTCCTTTCAAAGTCTTCAATTGTGCAACTCCTCCTTCTCTAACATAGGCGATCTCATATGGCCCAAGCCAATGCATTATGAACTTCCCAGGATGCTTCAAGGACTTACTATCATATACCAGCACTAGATCACCTTGCTTGAATGCCTTCTTCTTGATGTGTTTGTCATGATAAGCCTTCTCTCTTTCCTTATGTACTTGTTGATCGAATACTGCAATAAATCTATCTTCTTCGAGTTCAACCAACTATGTGAGCATTTCTTGAATACTATCAGTGCCACCCATATCTGTAAAAGAAACAATTCTTAAGCTCGACACCAAGTATTCCATTGGAAAAATGACTTCTAGACGATAAACCAACTTGAATGGGATCTGCATTGTTAATGTTTTACAAGTGGTTCTATAGGCCCAACGTACTGTTGGTACTCTTAAATCCCATTCATCCAGGTTCACACTGCAAATCTTCATCAGTGCTATCTCCAATATCTTGTTGAATTCTTCCATTGTCCCATTTTCTTATGGATGGTAAAGTGTGCTCTTCTGATGATGAACTGCAAATTCCTTAGTCAAGGATTCAACAATATTATTTAGGAAATGTGTTCCTTGATCACTCATATGGATCTTTGGGCATGCAAACCTGGTTATGATGTCATCAAATATGAAGCGCAGAACTATAGTTGCACTACAGTCCTTAACTTATCTTTCTTCAACCCATCTGGTCAAGTATTTTGTCGCAATAATGATGTACCTGGCTCCTATGTGCTTTCTTCGCGGGTTTATAGGTCCCACGAAATCAATTTCCCATTTCTCAAATGCTTGTTGGATCAGTTGTAGTTCTAGTGGCATTTCATCTCTTCTAGAAGGTTTCCCAACTCTTTGGAATACATCGCAGGCTCTGTAATAGTCTTTAGCATCTTTGTGTAAGGTAGGCCACCAAAGGCTAGCTCTAAGAACCTTCTACGCAGTTTCCTTCCCTGCGTAATGTCCTCTTGTGATGCCTTCATGAGATTTCGCAAGCATCATCAATCATTCTTCCTCCATAACACATCTTCTCAGTATCTCATCAGGGCCCATCTTGTATAGTTGTCCATCTATAAGTGTAAAGTTGGAAGTGCGAACTACTAGTTGTTTCTTCTTAGGAATTGTGTACTGGCTAGGGGTCATTCCTATTGACAGTAATTGGACTATTTCTGTGAAGTGGTCATCAATATTTCTAATGGAAAATAAATGTACATCCAACAATGTATCTTCCAAGCTAGTGGGTTCTTCTCCAGGTTCCAACCTCAACAAGTGGTCAGGACCTTTGTTCATTCTTCCTAGTTTTACTATGATCGCAAAGTCATATTTCTAAAAGAGAAGAATCCATATGCATATTATTCCCCCCAACACTGACTTGTTGACTAGGTATTTCAGCACTTATAGATTAGTAAACATTTTAATGTGTCCTCCCAACAAGTAGTGTTGAAATTTCTGCAGTGCGTACACCATAGCTAAACCCTCTCTCTTAGTGGTGGTGTAGTTGACCTCTGTTGTTGAAATATTCCTTCTACCAAATGCTAATGGATGGTCAATATCTCCTTTTCCTGGTTGTTTGATAAAAACTCCTAATGCAATGGAAGATGCATCGACATGCACATGAAACTCCTTGCTCCAATCTGGAAAGACTAGAATGGGAGCAGTAATCATTTTCTTTTTCAGTGTGTCAAAGCTCTGTTGGCACTCTTCTGTCCAACTGAACTGACAATATTTCTTCAAAGGCTTCTCCATGGGTTCTATAATCTAGGCATATCCTTTAATGAGCTTCTTGTAGTATCCTATGTGTCCCAGCGTAGTGCACAGTTGTTTGACTAAAGTAGGAGGGGGTAGATAAACTATAATGGAAATTTTAGATGGGTCTACCAACAATCCCTGCTTGCATACGATATGAGCTAAGAGCACTGCAAATGGTGAGAAGAATATGAACTTCTTCAGATTCAATTCAATTTGACACAACCTGCATTTATCCAACATTAGCCTTAGACATTCAATATGATTTTTCAGTAAACTAAAAATAGTCCAATCATCCAAATATGCTTCTAGAAATTTATGCAAAAACTCTTTGAATGCTTCGACCACCACCCTAGAAAAGATGGATGGGGCATTCTTCAATCCAAATGGCATCACTATATACTAGTAGGATCCCCATTTTTTTGCATATGTGGTCTTGTGACGATCTTTCTTTGCAATCTGGATCTCATGGTATCCTGAAAATCCATCTGTAAAAGAATATACTTCCTTGCCTCCCACATTATCTAACAATTCGTCAGTGAATGGTGTAGGAAAGGGATCATGAAAACATGTATCATTCAGCTTCCTGAGATCTATGCATATCCTTATTTATCCTACCTTCTTATATTTCACCACCATAGGGCTAATCCATTTTGATTCCTCCATAGGTTCTATCATTCATGCTTCCAACGTCCGGTCGAGCTCAATTTTCACTTTCTCCTTCTATTTAGGGTTTAGTTTGTAGGGTATCTGTTTGATTGGTCTTTCTTCTAGTTTCAAATGGATCCTCATATATCCCATAGGCCCTTTAATTCCCTTCATATCAGTGAACTTGGTTGGAAACAAGTCCTGATATTCATGCAGTAATTTTGTAATCTTGTCAATAGTGGAAGCATCCCAATAATCTCCAACATTGGCAAGCTTTGGTGTTTTTTCTGTTCCAATATTGACCTTCTTAATCTTGATCGACCATACAATGAATTGTAACTCAAATCCTAGTCCTTCCACATCTCTTTGGCCTTCTATTTCTGTGATGTTCACCATTCTTGGATCAACATCTTCATCATCATTGATGTTGTAACAAACTTGCAGTTTCTGTAGAGGCGCAGTCCATTCATCCTCTTCTTCCTCCAAAGTGGGGTTTTATGCCTCTTTGAATACTTTTTGTCTTACAAGCTGCAATCCATGATCTACTGAAGGATATTTACTTTAAAATAAGAAGGTGGTTACAAAATTCTGAGTCATACCTTCTCAATCTGTAGTGATGAGGCACAACTCTGCTTGAAGGTACCAGTTGATAGGTATTGTGTCTAGTGTGCTAATGAATTTTTTCACCCACTGCTCTTGATGGATGTTTCTCTAGGCTTCCTTGCAAATTCTCACATGATCCTTTGGGAAACTTCGACCTATGTATTGAACTTCGCAACCTTCTACTTGTGCTGAGAATCATGTTGTCATCAAGGTATGACATTGTAGCTAAGCTATAATGTTGTTTTTCTGTGTCCCCCACCATATTCTTGGGGTTTCTTTCAGGGCCTCATCCATTGCCAACAATATTTGTTTCATCGATACACTTTCTTCGAAGTCCGACAAGAAGGTTTCTAAAGGATTCATACCATAAAAGGTGGGTAAGTTACTTAATGTTGTGTCGATCCAACGAAATTCTCTGGTTAATCTAGCACATCATCTTGTAGATACTTCATACATTTTATTCTGCCCTTTCTCCAGTGCTTCTTCTGAGACTGATGAACATGTGATGTCACTTAGTCAGCTTAAGTTTCCATCGACCATAGGGTTAATGTAATCCTGTTATCTGGCTGTTAATTTGTATATGTTTTCCCGTTCATGTGTGCAGTCTTATTCTCTGATGGGCTCTGTGTATCTTTGACCTTCATCTAGATCCAAGGGTGAAATGACCCTAAGGCCATATATTTCAAACGTCATTCATATTTTATTTAAATCAACCATAGTGGAATTATTAAAATCCCAATCAATTCCTAACAACACGAGGTAAGGACAACTATCATCAACTATCTCAATTACCTCAAAATCTGCAAACTTTCTTACTCCATCGATGTCCACAGGGACATTTTCCAGTCTACCAAAGGGACTTATATCTTACTGATTAGCCATCCTAAGCCTGATAGGGGAATATATAAACTTATGTTTTCCCATTATTTCCTAGGTTTGCTTCGTCATGACATTGACTTCCGACCCTAAGTCGAGGACCACATAGTCTATATCATATTCGCCTATTTAAGCATTCAAATGTCACTCCCTATTTGTCCTTATTTTTTTATCAATTTGGTGTACTTCCCTATTTAGTAAGGGGTCTATCTTTCCTATCTCATACTATCTGATCAAATTTTGTAGTTCTTGTATAGTTCCCTCATCTTGAATCAACTTAATACAAGTATAAAGAAATTACATGATCATGCTTACCTCTTTTCCTTCTCTTGGCAAAGTAGACTAATCAGGAACTTTAGATCCATATCCCCTAAATATAGGGAGTCTCATCTCATCTACCATAGAGCTTCCTAGGTTTCCTAGATTTCTTGTCTGAGTATATGATGAAATGCTAGTAATAGTACTCTTAGGGCTCTCGTGACTCCGAATATTCTGATTTCTTAGTGCTAATGAAAAAATAAGGGAATTAACAACACTTAATTCAATAGTCTACACAGTTCTTGAAGTTTCTCGCTTGTCCCGATGAGGTTCTTCAGCCTTTCCCTCCTCTATTCCAACAGGTTCTAAATGTTCTTTGTTTGTCAGATCTGCCTCTTCTCCACTGTAGATACCCTCATCCTCTTAGTTCTACTTGAATAAGTTTGCAAGATGAACTTCTTTGAACACTCTCTCACTATGCGTATGTCCAGCCTCTGTGTCATTGTCGTTGTCTGAATTTCTAAACATTAGCTTTTTTCCAAATCCGACGAATCTACTGGATCTTCAAGATGTCATTCTCATGAAACAAAATATTGATCCTCAACTTCAGAAAATGTAAAAATATTCCTCTGGTTCCTTGAAGAAATATCTCTCCACTTGGTTGTATGACTCTACTATGTCAAAAACAAACTCGACTATGTACCCTCTAATGGTGTTGTCAAACTAGAGATCTTATAGTCGTGACACAGTGTTATCAACTCTCTTGACCTTCTTGATCAGTGCCGATGTCCAAACTATAAGAGGTCTAGATATGATCTCAAACTGGGTATCTGCTAACCTAGCTAACCACTCATATAGCTCCTAATGAATTCCTCCAAAGAAAATATTGTGTATATTTGTAAGGATATATTTATCCAACCAATCCTGTGTACTGAGATTAGGGTTCTTGTTTTGGGCTTTAGCGAAGTATTTTTCTTGATCCTCTATCCACTTCTGAATATCTATTTTTTTATGGAAACCACCTTGACATTCCCTCACAAAGATACTGGTCTCAACAACAGAACCATTTGTTGGCACAAGGGAAGACCCAAGGTTCAGCCTCAAGAGCACACCAACAAACCCTAGCTACTGGCCCTTTCGGAAACACCTGTGAAGCAGATGCAGTCTCACCTGAAGTAGCTATGAGGGGGTTGCAGGACAGAGATGTCTACAACCAATGGGAATATCAAGTGGATCTATTACTAGAATACACCGTATTTATGTATCAAGTGCCAGCTTAAATCTACTTCTCACATCTATCTAGCAGATCTAACATAGTATCAGAATAACAATATATCAAAGAGTAAGGAACACAACATCAATCACACACAACACATGATATACGTGGTTCACCCTCTCCCTAGGGCTACGTCCACAGAACTGTGCTTTATATTATTTTAAGACGAAGCATACAGTTCTTGTATGCGCTCTTAGCTAGAAAATATTCTTTCTTCTCCTCTCTTTCTCTCCCTTCTTACGCACCCAGCTGGAGGACTTGACCTTCGCACCCAGTTGAATATCTTATAATACCAAAAGGATTTTACACTTAGCACTTCTTTCTCTCAAAATAATCACTTATTTTAACAACCAATCTAGAACTAGAACTTAACCCTCTTTCCTCATCTAGGTTCTTATTTATATATTACAATAGCTCACCGAAAAATTTAGGCCGAAACCTGAGTGTCAAAACCCTAGATACCAAAACCCTAGGTATCAACTTTACCCATGTTTTCAGGGCTTCGCCAACCTGTCTTTCCTTCCTTTTTGCGCAGTGATCCAAAGAATCCAATGATGGCTTTTTCTTCTTGTTGGGCTGTCCACGATCCATCTTCCTTGTTGATCTATCATCCTTGATATCCTTGTCCAACGACTTTCTTTCTCAGATTTCGCTTCGTCTTTTTTTCTCTTTTTCTCATTTCGACCCAGTGACAGTCACTGTGTCTTCCTCAAAGTTCGCATTTTTCCTTTCCTTCCTTGTTCTTCTCTTACTTTCATAACCAAGGGCCAACACATATCATTTGAGGATTACACCTTATCTAGTGGGAAGAAGGGGCTAAAGGCCTAAAAGGTAAAAGCAAGATGGAAAAAGATAAAATCCTTATAATAAAACCCTGAGATGCTTCACCCAAGGATCCCCGAGAAAGAAATATAAGTATTCTCAGAAATAAATAAGAGGGACCGACAAAAATAATAAAACAAGACCTAGTAAGAGGATAGGGGGTCTCATCATGAGCCAACCTATTAGTTCCATGGGTACCTAGAAGTATGATATTACCACCAGCTGGTTACCATGCTAGGGTAGTGACCCTTGGTTGCATGGCCAAGGGAAAGGTGGCCTCATCATGAGACAAACTTCTCATTTATGTGAAAGTACTTGTGGATAATGTTGTCACCACTGGTCACCATGCCAGGGAAGTGTCCTCTGATTAGCCTCTTGAAGAAGAAAAAACAATAAATAATAAATAATAAAAGGCATGAATGGGCTTGGAAAGAATTACATCCAAGAGAGGTGCAACTCACCTTCTACAAAGGCACCCACAGGTAAAGATTTTCACCCTCTGCTCTCATTACACCCACTTGCTTGGACATCTCTTATACACATCTCCCACTTGCATTGATCTGATGAGGTCTCTTCTGAAAATTTTCCTCTTCTAGTGGACAGTAGCCCAATAGGATGCCCTGTCACATTCTCCAAACTTGTATTGTAGGCTTGTATAATGTATTTGAGATTTTAACTAAGATAGTAGGGGTTTATGCCGCAGATCTTCCAGCAACAAATTGAGATGGAAATCTAATTGCAGGGGCAAAGGCATTAGAGGTGAAGTCAGTTGGGGGTAGCATATATTCGCTCCGTTCCATATCCACTTATATTTCCTTTTATTATATTAGGGGCCCCTTTCTTTCTATTAAACCATAGTGAACCTTAAAGAGTTGACCTTGGGGGGACCTATTTATACCCGATAAAAAGGGTCCGAAACAAGTCATGCCTTAGTCACGAATGTCGGAAACAAAGTCATCTTCTAGGTTGTTATAAATAAATTAGTTTTATCTAAAACCAATAATGGGACTAATCGTGGTTTAATCCTAATAGGGAATCAAGGGGAATAATCCAAGATCCAATTGTATCGAGAAATCAATACTATATGAGATCACATCTCTACGTTTCACTTTTCCATTTTCATATGATATGATAGGTGATCCTTATAACACTTCCATTCCCTAAGTAGTACACAACAACTTGAATTGAATCCACCATGTTTGTTTGTTGGGATAGCCGAGCATAAAAGGTTGGTCATTCCCAGTCCCAGTGGTTTACATAAATAATTGCCAATAAGTCAATCTGCATATGATACTTCCTTACCCACTAGACAATCCATTTATTTCTCAATGGCCTCAGCAGGTTCGGTCGGGGCACATGTTTAATAATATTGATGATGAGATGTGATTGACATTACTATGATCCCTATGACTTATGAGCCCATGGAGGGAATAGTTGTTGATGTGCAGGATCATGCCTGATGAATATGTACCATATTGGACCGGTACACATGGGAGATGATCAATTCAAACCTAAATGGGGATGAAGATCCCAACATATGGATGTTGAGACCCCATCAGGGGACAGTGACAGGACATGGATGGTCATAGTCTTTGCACCAAAGAAGAGGAGGAAATTCCACTAGAGGCACCCTAATAGAGCTTGACCAAGGGGGGTTATGCCCCCTCCATTGGAAAGTTGACACTAGAAGGCCCAAGACATCACCCATGATGATCACGATGTCATCCAGCCTTGTGGACATAGTGGGAGGCAGATTTGGTAGTGATGGCACATGTGGCAGGTTGGAGAAGCCTAAGGAGGGATAACGATTTTCTTCAATATGTTTCATTTTCACTAGAAGGGGATAACGTCACCTTAAAAGGGGCATGACGTCTCTTCTTAGCTTTATTAGGGTTTCAATTTAAACATTTAGTGTAAAAAAATATATTTTTTAGTATTTTGGCCTTATCGACCTTTTTATGACCTAAAAGTGAAATTAGGTCATGGTACAGTATAAATTTATGGTTTTTACTCTCATTTTTTCATCATCTTTAACTCACTCATTAGTGAGGTCTGAAATTTGCGCTACATTTGGAGTTCTTGGCTAAAATTTTGAGGCACACTTCCTTCAATTTTTTTCCCCACCCAGATAGATGAGTACCTCTTTTTAATTTAACTAGCTCCAGGAAGATAACAGATGCTCGATATAACTCACCTTTGGTAAGTTTCT
>JZKD02S1950154.1:518991-555230 GCA_000966675.3 Picea glauca
CTATTTCGTATATCATTTATGTGTATTGTGAAGATTATGCTGGATATTTTACTGTCATTCTGTTATTTCTAGCATTTCGTTTCAGTTCTGCATATTTTATCTATCTGGTATCTTGCATAAGACATAATCTAAGCATCATATACATCAATGTGATAGCTAGAAATATGTTTTTACTCTGTTTTGATATTTTACATTGCCAGAATTATGCAAGAACTGTGTTTCTGCATTTTAATGGTGGATTCCTTTTGTTGAGCTCGTGGTGTTCTTTTAAGGAGTGACCACGACTTGCTGGGGGACCTGCCAACAATCTCATAACTCTTCTTTAGTTTATTTATGCATTTTATAGCTTAGATGTATTTTTCTCATTTATGTACATGAATTTTTATTTTATTTCTTTATCATAATAATTTGTTGTTATAGCTTGACTATGTAAGTTCTTTTTTGCATGTTAGTATGAAGCTTTTTTTAATATGCATTGATTTTATAATTAGGAACGAGTTTGAAAACTCATACACTCACTCTGTGTGAAATTAAATGTTAGATTGAATTTTATTTTTGTTTTTAAAATCAAATTTAAAATAGAAGTTAAAACATAGTAGAACATATTTTTATTTCATGCTTTCTTTAACCAAGGCTTCGGTGGATGGATAGGGTTAGTTTCAAGTTTTTATTTGTAGATTTCCTATTTAATTGTTATTTGAATTTTTCTTGAGTAGTTGTTCATTATTTTACTTGCCATATGCTAGAACGATGTTTTAATTTCTATTTTTAATCATTTTCCTTCTTGCAATTTGAATTGTTAAAATAGATATAACATAGTTTTATTTTATGCAATTTCTTTCCTAGAACTAGATTGCAATTCCAGTTTTTAGTTAATGATTGAATTTAGCTTTTAGTTTGCTTATATTAGTATATAATGCATGTGAATTTCATAGATTAGAATATAGTCTCCTTAGCTTCATAGTTTAGAAGATAGTCTTATTGCCGTTGTAGGATAGATAGACTTTGCTTTGATAGATTAGATAGTAGTTTGCTTAACATAGAATAAGAATTAGTTGTTAGTTCTTCTTGCTTTCAATAGAATAGATTTCATTTCATGCATTGCATTGAGCATTTAGATTTCCTTTCACACATTAGAAATAGTTTTTCATTAAGCATTTAGTTCACTTGCCTCTTAGGATAGATAGTTGTTCAATGAGAAGTTTTACTTGTAGTAGTTAGTTGTTTGTGCTTACTTGTCTTTTTCTCTAGTAGGTTAGTTAGGTGTATTTGCTTACTTGTCTTTTTCTTTAGTAGGTTAGTTAGGTGTATTTTCTTACTTGTCTATTTTCTTTAATAGGTTAGATAGGTGATTTTTCTTACTTGCTTATTTATTTTCTTTCATAGGGTAGTTTCTCATTGAATGTAGGTTGGAAAGTTAAAAAAGTTTTCTTTTGTCATTTTCTTATTATGCTTAGTAGTTTTCTTTTGCTTATTGTTGAACTAGTTTTCTTTACATAGAGTTTTACTTGCTTTCTTAGGAACTATCCATCGATCCTTGGCCCAAAAGTACTTAAGTTACCTAGTTTCAAGTTGCTTAGTCGGGTTTGCTAACTAGATAGGTTTGCTTGAGTAGATTAGCCTTAGATAGTTGCTTTCATTAGATAGACTATGCTCCTACCAACCCTTCTACCTTTGGCATATATTTTTCTACAACTCTAAGTTTACTTACCCTAGGTTGACAATTTAATTGAGGGTTGTTACTGTGTTTTTAGTGCATATATAACACCCATTATTTTTAGCGTCGTTGTTGGGGAGTTTTCTCAAGGTAAGAAGTAGTTACGAAATAGATCATTCCTGGACCTTAGCAGTAGATTGGTGGTGGGGGAACTTTAAGATGAGAGGTAAGAACCTATGAATCTACTATAGCAGGTTCCCCCAAACCCAATGGTAGTTTTTCTTTTTTCTTTCTTTCATGAATAGACCTAGAGATCCAAAAGGTAGATACATTAAATCTAAATCAGACCTTTTAACCAAGGTTCCTTTCGACCTTTTTTGGGGAAGGAACATTCCACTTATAAGCTCCAGAGACTAATACTGAAAAACAGGAGCTAGATCAACCCAAAGAGCTAAAGAAGTCTCTAAAAGAGACTAAAATAGGGAGCACTATAGAATAAGAAATTGAAGCATTAGTAATAGTGGGATAGGAGGCAAGACCACTCGATCCTTCTACCGAACCAAACAACACAACCTTTGTTTTCTTACCACCATCAGGAGATCCTAATTTTGTGGACATCATATTTGTGTGAACCATGTTTTATCAAATGACAATATGAATTCTAAGGTGATCATTAGTTTGGAAGAACTCTCTCAAATCCTAGCAACAATTGAGATCTCTTCTTTTCAGAAAGAACACATCTTGACAATAGTCAATAACTTATCTAGCTCTCCAGAAATATTAGAAGAATCAAGGTCCTATGAGCTACACAATTATTTTCCTTTCAAAAATGCGAAGGAAACTAAGAAATTATGGACTACACCTAGTAGAGAGCTATCATTAAGACCTGAGATTGAGGAGTTCTCAACATCCATCTCAACAGATCCTTTATGTACTTCATAAATCAAACATCCAGAAGAAAAGGATCTACACAACATGATGAAGGAGAGCATAGAAATTACTGTTGATGAACATCAAGATTACATTGAAATTTGGTTTCAAGAGGTCATCAAGCCACAATACTATTCTCTTCTTCAACACCTTTTGATGCCAAAACACGTAGGTTGGTTGGTTCTTCATATCCAAGTAATCGATGCGGTAAATTTTTCATATATGGATATGAGTATGTTTCTTATCTTTCTCCTCACATGGTTACACTTGAATAACCACACTTGAATAAATATTTTCCCTTTCTTTTCAGGTAGTGTAGGGTATTAAATAAAAGATGCATATTGTTAGTTTAGTTTAGAATCTAATGCAGGCTCATTTTACATTTTTTTTTAAGAACAATGAGATACATGTTCCTATGACTTGATCTCATTGATCTCATTAGTTTATCATATTTTAGAGTGTGGTTTCTGTAAACATTTTTAAATATCTTTGTACGTATTTATTTCACTAGGAGTAGATAGTTTCAAGGAGATATAAAAGAATATTTTTTCTTCAAAACATTGTTATACTTTAACCTTGTTGTCTGCTAAGCATCAAATGAATAATGACTTGCTGTAATTAGCCATATTTTTGCAAAGACTTTCATCTTCTTTTTCTCAAGGCATCTTAAATAACAGTTTCTCTTGAAACTCATCACCACTGTATAAGGAAGTGATACCATAACTATCAAACCTAGAGGTCTCTCGTACAGTTTTTCCAAGAAACCTAAGTAAGTGAGTCAAGTGTCTTTATGAAAGAGTAACAAGGAGGTATGATTAGCGGTTAGTCATGGAAACATCACAATAACTTACAAAAGAAGAAAGTAAGTTGAGCCTAGAGATACCTTTTTGTTCTTTCTCAATGGTACCATCCACTACACACTAAATATCTTGATTATATCATATATTTAGATAGGCCACGTCTTGTTCAGTACCCCTTACATCGGGACAATCACTAAGTAATATAACGGAAAGTCATCATCTAACATAAATACCATACCAATTGAAAAAAAGAAAAAAAAAAGTTGTTTTCAGAGTTGTTCCCCCAACTTCTTGCATAAGCAATCTTATACTAAAATATTAAAGGATGGAGGGCCAGACTCTGAGGATTTAAGAGGCTAACCCACTGGGATACTGAACAGGTCTGTTGGTAGTGGGTATCGGCCTGTGGTATGACTAAGTAAACCCGTTGGAGTACTGAACATGCTTTCTGGAAGCGAGGCATTCTAACTAGCGAGGATGGTAATCTACCAAAAATAAATAATAAATTTAAACTTGTCCTGATGTATGACATTACTTGCAGACAAAGATGACATGAAGTATGCATGGTTAAGCTAAGGTTAATGAACTCCATAAACTTGCCATTGGGAACTAACTTTGAGACTATCTTGAAACTCTCTTGCCTACCTCTTCTTAACTATATATAGGATCTCTTATCCTATAGGTGGGGCCATCTTCTAACCATCTCGTCAGACCAATCTGTAAAATTTTATCTTTACACTTGACATACTATAAATCTTTGGCTATTGGGGGATACTGACTGGTTTCCTATACTTTTGATTGTGAGGTGTCACAATACTTAGGTGTGGGGGAGGGGTTCATGAGTTGATAAATGATCATTGCCTAAAGACGTAAATCTTTGTAAACATTTTGAATTATTTTCATGACACAGTTTATTACATCAGCGGTCATTTTATCTTGAATTGCTAAACTCTTGTGTGCTATAAATTGTTGTATATGTCCTTAACATACCACTTTGTTGGTTCATTTTTTGTACAGGCCATTCATTGTAGGTTTGACATTCCATGTTCTATGCAAGTGGATTGAGTGAGAATGGTGGAAAAATCAACAACAATGGAACACTCTTAGCCTGCCTCAACTCCTATTTACTATGTTTATGGCCTCTGAGGAATCAATTGCCTTAGCCACAAGGCTCCCAAGAGTTGGAGACCACTGATTTAAAAACCACCAGTTTCCAAGAGAAATCTATAACAGGGTTTTCAAAAATAAGTTTTAGGACATCTCTAGAGCTACGAGATACTCCAAGGAGTGGATAAAATAGGATCTAATCAACCCTCTCATAATCATCACTAGATTGATTACATGTGAAGGTAGATATTTTGTCTTTAAAGCCTGTCAATTTTGATTATTAGCTCACTTTTTGATCAATAAGCCATTGTAACTTTCCCTTTTACTTCTTGAAGAGTCTAGAGAATATGTCTTCCCAAGTGAGGAAGGATGTAACCAATCCCCGTAAAAACCTATTTCACCACAGCCTTATCAAACTACTTGTCTTAGTCGAGTTGGAAAAATAGGAGAAAATGTGGGATGGGTTCATTTACCAATTTTCAAACCCTCATCTTACAATCAAGACTAGCAAGAAGACTCTTGATCTAGGGACTGTTACTCCACCCAAATCCTCATGCTCAAGCTATTCCTTTATCAAAGAAACTTGTTGATATCCCTGCAGCCTCATCGGGAAAAAAAACCAAGAAGACTATTGCTAATTCATGGCATGAGGACGTGCCATATCTTCAGTTTTGCGAGAGTTTTCTTGAGAAAAAAAAATGCTAAGAATTTTCCATTTGTATAGCAAACCCACAAGAAGAGGAAGTAGGATCTCTATCAAAATTCTATCATACTTTCTTTTTACAAAGTCTTGGGATATTATATCAGCAGTTGTTTGTATTGGTATGCTAAATTATATATTGTTGACATCATTGTGTTTTTTATAAGATCCTTTTCATTTTTATGTTTATTCTATACAAGACTGCTTATACTTAACTACTCTTTGTGACAAATATAGATCAATTACAACTGCTAAATACTTACTATCATTTGTATTCCAAGATTATGAAAAGAGGATCAATTGTTTGAATTGTTACATATTAATGATAGGAAATAACAATTCTCCTATTCACCATGCCTACCAGTACAAACCAAGCCTTTTGTTAGTATCTGTCAGTTCTGTCAGTCACCAGTGATCAAATTTACTCTTTCATGTGATTGATAGGGTTATTAGGTCAAATTGTTATATTTTCAAAATAAACTTATCAAATAAAATTTGACATATCTTGGTTGTAAAATTTTCATTGGTGTGTATAGGTTTCATTACTACTCCCTCCACTCATCCAAGTTCATAAATTCTCATCATGGTCATGTCATCCTTCCTTATCATAAATTTTCAAATGATTGTCTTGGTCAAAGTTCTACTTAAAAATTGGTTTTTGAATTGAGGAAGATGAATTTGATAAAAGTGAAAGTTGTTTTTGTCAATAATAGACCAAGAAACAAAACCCTCC
This sequence comes from Picea glauca, assembly GCA_000966675.3. NCBI lineage: Eukaryota > Viridiplantae > Streptophyta > Pinopsida > Pinales > Pinaceae > Picea > Picea glauca. Next base: position 524,919 of record JZKD02S1950154.1, read on the forward strand.
ATTTTATGCACAGGTGTTATTTTTTGAGAGAAATCCCCCAAATACAATCATTATAGGAGGGTTTCTACACATTTGGATAGCTTGACTCAAAGTCAGTTTGTAAGAGGTTTGGAGAAGGAATTTGCAGTGCTTCATGGTTCCATTGTGTAGCAGACATTATAAAATTTCCAACCATACCACTTTCAGCCCAAAAATACTCTGGGAAGGCCTCCAAAATCCCTATCAAAGACCACGCTGAACTTATGCTAAGAGCACGCTACGCTTCTGCAAGTTTTGAGCAACCAACTTCAAGCTGGGATTATGAACAAATGAGAAAGTAATTTTTAAAACTAGAGGATCTGTTTTTTCATAAAATACCAAAATATAATAACCTCCCTCAGGTTTTTAATATATTGTATGGTTTGGGATATATTCTATCATCTTAGAGGCCTATGCTTTCATAAAATAAAACACTCTATTTGTTTCCTGTTATAGTCATATTTTCTTTTTGTGTTTTTCTAATAACAGGGAATGAATTTTTGAAAACAAAGAGAGGTCGTTATCAAGGAAATATTAAAAAACAATAAGCTCTCTCAGTTTATAAATATAAGTTATGGTTTTGGATATATTCAAATCTCTTAGAGGCCTAGTTTTTCAAAAAATAAAACACTCTGTTTTTCCTGTTTTAGTCATGTTTTCTTGGTGTGTTTTCCTAACAACTAAAAGTGAATTTTTGAAAACCAAGAGAGGTTTTTGTCAAGAACAAATTCAAAAACAAAAGCATCTCTCAGTTTATACACAGGTTTTACTAACTTGTAGTTATAGGTGTCACTTTGATACCTATTTTTCACAAGCTCGCCAGGCCAGAATTGTTTCGCTTATGGGAAGTCACTTTTGGAACTAATTATTGCAGAGATAAAATTATTGTTTTTCATGGTTTAAGAGATCAAGGGTATAATATACATCTCAAGGCTTCCTCACATGTCATAAACAACCTCCAAAAACTCCAAACCCTCCATTTCAAACTTAGAGAGCATGAAACACTAAGTTGTCATTTATTCCATGATAACATTGTCCTACAACCCAAGATGAATTCTCTACAGCGTTAGTTTGATGATATTAACTACCACCAATAATAGTATCTAGATGCAATTGAAACACCATAGAAATCCTAAGTCAAAATCCCTTGGGCAAGAGGGATTAGCTTCTAAAGATAATCCACCCCCTCCTTTGCAAGTTTAGTCATAAAGGGCAATTTATTTTTGTTTGCAGTGGAACCTGCAAAATCTCAGGTGTGGGGGTAATGTTGGGCCCGAGATATGATCAATTCTATGAAAGTTATTATACACTTTTGTCGAATGTATATATGTGTTTTTAATCTTTTGAAGGAGCTTTTTGAATAATTTCATGATAAAATGGTATGATCGACATAAGGTGCATATAATTCATGTTTAATAATTGTATCGAGTATAATTCATCACGGTCTATGATTTGCAAGAGCTAATTCATGTTTTCATGGTGTTACAGGGAAAAAACACACTACATTTCTAGTTCTGGCACTTGATACAACACTCCTTCCAACACTCGTTCCCGCACTTGATTCGACACTCCGTCCAACACCTCTTTCTACACAAAAACGTAGGGTGACTTGGCGGTTATGGCATTGGCGGCCAGTGATGGGAAAATCAGAAACATGGGTTTTTCTCGTGCTTATCCCCTCCAGCTACTGAGCTCTTGACAGCTCGATTTTGGGTTGTTATGGTGGGTGATTATTAGCTCGCTTTGTTTCGACAGTTAGGGCACCATTAATGAAAATTTTCAATTTTAGAAGTGGTTTGAACCTCCTGTGGTCGACCACTTACCCTGTAAACATTATAAATACCACTGAGGTGGTTAGACATAAGCTAAGCATCATATACATTAGTGTGATAGTTAGAAATACGTTTTTACTCTGTTTTGATATTTTACATTGCCAGAATTATGCAAGAACTATGTTTCTACGTTTTAATGGTGGATTCCTTTTGTTGAGCTCGTGGTGTGCTTTTAGGGAGTGACCACGACTTTCCAGGGGGGCCACCAACAGTCTGATAACTCTTCTTTAGTTTATTTATGCATTTTATAGCTTAGATGTATTTTTCTCATTTATGTACACGAATTTTTATTTTATTTATTTATCATAATAATTTGTTGTTATAACTTGACTGTGTAAGTTCATTTTGGCAGGTTAGTATGAAGGTTTTTTTAATATGCATTGATTTTATAATTAGGAACGAGTTTTCAAACTTATACACTAACTCCATGTGTAATTAAATGTTAGATTGAATTTTATTTATGCTTTTAAAATCAAATTTAAAATAGAAGTTAAAATAGAGTAGAACAGATTTTTATTTCATGTTTTCTTTACCCAAGGCTTCGGTGGATGGATAGGGTTAGTTTCAAGTTTTTATTTGTAGATTGCCTATTTAGTTTTCATTTGAATTTTGCTTGAGTAGTTGTTCATTATTTTACTTGCCATATGCTAGAACCATGTTTTAATTTTTGTTTTTAAGCATTTTCCTTCTTGGAATTTGAATTGTTAAAATAGATATAGCATAGTTTTATTTTATGGAATTTATTTCCTAGAGCTAGATTGTAATTCCATTTTTTAGTTAATGATTGAATTTGGTTATTAGTTTTCTTATATCAGTATAGATTGCATGCAAATTTCATAGATTAGAAGATAGTCTCCTTGCTTTCATAGTTTAGAAGATAGTGTTATTGTCGTTGTAGGATAGATATACTTTGCTTTGATAGATTAGATAGTAGTTTGCTTAACATAGAATAAGAATTAGTTGTTAGTTCTTCTTTCTTTCAATAGAATAGATTTCATTTCATGCATTGCATTGAGCATTTAGATTTCCTTTCACGCATTAGAAATAGTTTTGCATTAGTCATTTAGTCCACTTGCCTCTTAGGCTAGATTGTTGTTCAATGAGAAGTTTTACTTGCAGTAGTTAGTTGTCTTCGCTTACTTGTATTTTTATTTAGTAGGTTAGTTAGGTGCCGTTTCTTACTTGTCTTTTGCTTTAGTAGGTTATTTAGGTGTCTTTTCTTACTTGTCTATTTTCTTTAATAGGTTATATATCTGCTTTTTCTTACTTGCTTATTTATTTTCTTTCATAGTGTAGTTTCTCATTGAATGTAGGTGGGCAAGTTAAAGAAGTTTCCTTTTGTCATTTGCTTATTATGCTTAGTAGTTTGCTTTTGCTTATTGTTGAACTAGTTTTCTTTACATAGGGTTTTACTTTCTTTCTTAGGAACTATCCATTGATCCTTGGCCCAAAAGTACTTAGGTTACCTAGTTTCAAGTTGCTTAGTTGGGTTTGCTAACTAGATAGGTGTGCTTGAGTATATTAGCCTTATATAGTTTCTTTCATTAGTTAGACTATACTCCTACCAGCCCTTCTACCTTTGGCATATATTTTTCTACAACTCTAAGTTTACTTGCCCCGAGTTGACAATTTAATTGAGGGGTTTTACTATATTTTTAGTGCATATATAACACCCATCAACACCCTCCACCAATCCTATCATAATTGTTGGATAAGTCATTTTTTTAAGGTTGCTAGGAGGAGTAAAAGGGAGTACACCCTCCTAGATTTACCTTGTTGGATTTTCTTTCTCTAGGGAGTAAAAGGGATTACACCCATAAAAAAGTAGTAAGTATAACTCTTGCATTCAAGATTCCATAACCCGATAGACTAGGCACTCATCTACCTGCATTGGAGAAATAAAATCATTGCATTGAAATACGCGATTTTTGGAAATGTTGCATTTCTTCAAATTGGAATCTTTTCTTAGCACCACAAGCTTGCTTGAGCCACCAAGGCATCTAGCTTATCCTTCTTATTCTTTTTTTATATTTAATTAAATTCTACATCCATAAGGACCACAACAAAACAATTTTAAACTCTTTCTTTACTCACTAATCTACCATTGAAATTTGCTTGCAAGTTGCCATATTAATTCTACTTGTCATTGACTATATTTTGGGTGGATTTTTTTGTTGATTTCAGTGGATAGATATTGTTGCTATAGAAATTGTTTGATACATTCATAAGGCTTCCCTAATAGTTTGCTGATAACTTCATTTATCAACCCAATTTTACCATCAAAGTGTGTGCATAAGTATTGGAAACTTATCTACATGTTTAGTACTTTATCATCCAATAAATATTTGATTATTTTGATGGTTAATTTTGCAGTTAACAACTCTTTCCATTGATGATATATAAATTTGTTTATTTCTGCAATATTAGGACAACAAGATTCACTTGATTGTCCCATTAAATGTTTGTCTTGTATTTCTATCAATTGTCATGTCTCGGGTAGGTTTGACATTATCTTGAAGGTACATAATACTTTGGAAACCTCCCTTCATCAACAAGTCTCGTTTCCAAGTCTATTTCCACTTCCAAAATTTACATATAGGGGTTTCATTGGTCATTATACCACTTTCCATATCAAAACCCCTAGGGTCAGTGTGATTCCCCCTTTGTGATGACTTATCATCACTAAAGCGAGGGGAGTATTTATCTAAGGTGGCAGTGGGTAGTTATTCCAAAATTTTTCTCACTTTTGTGGATTGGTTTGGGATTTTCCCAACCTACAATATGCGCGATATTATTTTAGCATCGTTTCTGAGGAGGATTTTAAGTCATATTTAATGCCCTAATGACACTTTGGAAAGATTTGATCCTAAATCCTTTATCCTTAACATTCCTGGCGACTCCATTGAGGGAACATACCCTCTCCATTTTTCATCAACACTAAATTCATTCGGTGACTCCATTGAAGTGACATTCTAGATAATATAACCATGGCATCACAGGATTTACCATGGCCATTCCATAAGGTATACCCTTCTATTGATATTCAGAATATCCCTGGATATCCAAATTATTTCTCTATGGAGTGGAGGACATGTTGCCCCAAACTCAATAGTGACCAAACTCTAGTAGTCACCCATGTTGTGAACTATATGAGGTATGCTTCAAGTATAAATGTATTGCATGAAGATGTACTAATGAAAATTTTTGTATCTTCACTAGAAAAAAATTCAAAGGAAGTGGCTTACACGCTCATGTGATCTGAAAAGTATCTAGTCTTCTACAAAACTTGTTGAACATTTTCTCAAGTATTGGGGGTTAGCTACTCAAGATTTGCATGCTACTCTCTAAGAGCTCAAATATGCCCTTTATAGAGAATTGTTTCCAATGGATGGAAAAATGATAGCTGAAGAATATGAAATTGAGGAAGAGTATAATCCACCACCTACAAAAGAAGCACTTGAAGATCACATCCATAAATAAATTTATCAAGAAGATCTCAATGATGAAGATCCAGATGAGACACCAGTATCCATTATCCTACTTGATGAAGATGAAGTTGTTCAACCCCATCAAACATCAATGGTATTGTACATCAATGTTATTAAACTTAGAATGATAAGATAAGTTCCTTGATAGAAATATTGTTCTTTGACTGTTGCAACTTATCTTCATAGATCTCTTCTCAAACTTGATTCCTGAACACAACCTTTCCATCCATATTGCTTATTTTCTTCCATGAGTGGATGCCATGTATTCATACTTTGTTTTTGACAAGGCTACAACCTCCTATTGCTTACTCATCCAGTTGATTTCTCCACCGAACATTTTGAACACATATCCACTGGTCTACCTTCGTCAATCCAATTCTCTAGCCCAATCGATGTCAACAAATCCATGTACATTTAATTCATTGTCACCTCTAGGTTTTCCTTGGTATCATATAGCATAATAATTTGTGCCACATAAATACTTGAATACTCTCTTGATAGTTTTCTAGTGCTTCTTCCCAAGTGTCGACATGTATCTTCTTATCACTTCCACTGCACAGGAAATGTATGGTCGAGTGCAGATCATCACATACATTAGAATACCAAGAACACTTTGTGTCGAACTTTTGGTACCAGATCCTTAGTTATTTCTTTAAACCATAAAGGGATCTTTTGAGTTTACACACGAAACATTTCTTTCCATTTACTACAAATCCTTCAAGTTGTTTCATGTAGATTTCTTATTCCAGGTCCCCATGTAGTAACATTGTCTTTACATCCATATGTTCTATTTCTAGATCAAATGTTGCAGCTAAAGACATTAGTACTCTAATGGAAGTTAATTTTACAATAGGGGAACTTCCATTAACTTCAACTTGTAATCCCTTTTTTAATGCCCAACTTTACCACATTTCCAACATCTTATTGTCGACTACACATGGGATTTAGATCTACCCTTTGACTTAGAATTTCTAACATAGATTTTTCCTTTATCTCTTTCAACCGATCAACCTCTCACCACTAATTCATCTTTGGTCGATCCTTCCATGTTCTTCCTTCTTATTTATTCTGATAGTAGAGATGAAACCACGTCTTCTATCACTAATGTGGTTGAATTTCTCCCTATATCCATGACTAAGCTATCCCAGGAGTTTGGAAAACAACATAATAAGCTTAAAATGGTATTAAATGCATTTAAATGCTTAGTCACCGAACTTCCCTCACTCATCCTCAGAATATACAGTTTCTTTATGAGAAATAACTTATTTACCATGAATTTTGATTGGTACAAGATTCCTAGCTTGTCCCACAATTTATTGGCTGAATCTTCACCCAAGACATTCAACAATATTGAATATGATAGACAAATTTGAATCGTACTCCTTTCCCTTCTCTCGAGATTCTCCCATTCTTCCATCGACATACCTATTGGCATGGTACCTAGACAAAATGCTTCCCATTTTTCTTGATATAGAAGGAGATCTTCAATTTTAATCTTCCAAAGCTCAAAATTATGGCCACTAAAATTTTTGATCTCTATTCTTGAGTTTCTCACTATTCTTTAACGCAACCTTTAAAGATTTATGACTTACAACTCTTACTGAACCTAGGTTTTATCTTAGATCCAAGGTTCTTAAAACAAGATTTGATACCACATGTTAATAAGCCAAGATCTGATACCATATGTTAGGAAATGAGAAACACGTCCACACTAAACCTAGCAGAAGAGAGGAAGAAATATTTAAACAAGAAAGTAAATGACAAAGAAAGAACACAATACACTGAGATTTTATGCTGGAAATCCAAACCAAGAAAACCAACATTCCTTGAATGTTTTTCTCTCTTATTGTCTTATTCATTTAGAATAAAAGGTTACATTCCTAACCTTGGTCCGTGCCTAATACATAATCGACATCATACCTTCTATATTTACACAAGAACAACCCTATAGCCAATTTTGGATTACATCTGCATGACCAACAACCTCTATGATTTCATCATCATCTACAACATTACAACACACCTTATTTATAAGATTTACAGTAGGAAAAACCCTAAATAAAAGGCACCTAAAAATGGTTACTGATCCATGCAGATCATTGGCTACAAATCCCATGAATCTCAGGATTATGTTAGATTCGACAACCAAGTCAGATTACCAATCGACCTTCATTCAGTCCTTAGTCAGTTGCCACACGCTTGTCTGTCAACCTCTTGTCAGTTGAACTTTGACATGTTATCGATCTCTTTGGCTTTGACTTTACCCAATAAAACCACCTCGACCTTTGAATTGTTGTCGATATATTTGACTTTGACTTTACCTAATTGAACCACCTCAACCTTAGTCTTGATATCGATTCTTTCGACTTAGACTATCATTTGATCCACCTCAACTAGACTTTCACTACAAATAATATAACAACCCAACACATCTTTCTTTCTTGCATTTGCATCTTGCTTAATCATAGTAGTTTAGTTGCATCTCATTTTCACTTTTATTTTTCTCTACTTGCATTTTTGCATAATTGATTTACAACATTTTCTTTCATAATATTACATTTTAGTTTAGAAATTTTTAGAAAAATGTGAAATTTTCTTTTCCATGATTAGTTGTTGATTTTGATTTTTTTAATATTTTGATTATATGAACAAAGGATGAGTGTGGCATCCTAGATTCCCAAACATGTTTGTCTGTTTTAGTGTGTGTAGGCACAAGTCTTACCAGGAGATGTTGCAGTTCTCATGCACTATACGATGAGCACATGTCCCCAAGTAGGAGCCACATGTTATCCTCCATTTCTATGCATAACTAAAGAGATGATGTCTCGAGGCCCTCTGGTTGCAAACATGGAGTATCGAGAGATAGACCAACATGGAAGAAGGGGTTGGAGGCCCAGAGGCTTGTAGATGGAAAAAGATAAAATTCAGTCATAAATATTCTATATGCTCACCTAAGGATCCTAAGAATAATGAATGTTTCTCATAAAAAATTGAGTGAACCACAAAATAAATTATCAATTAAACATGCCAACCAAGGTAGAGAGTGTGTGGAATTTTTTTTTCATGCTTAGGTAGAAGTCCCATGCATCGTCTTCAACTTGGGGAAGAACAATGTGAACAGGGTAGAGTTAAGGTGGGAATTTTTTTTCATCCTTAGGTAGAAGTCCCACTTTATTTTCAACCTGGAAACAATATAATAAATTAAATGGAAAAAGGGATTGGAAAAATCATGGATTGTGGATGAAGGAAAACAAACCTTCTCTAAAGGCACCCATAAATGAGACAATATGAGCCCTTGTATGTCAAGAAACCCCATGCCCAAAATTATTACCCTCATCCACCTCATACTCTTCACATGACTTAGAGAGGGTTCACCTGGGAATCACTCCTTGACTTTGGAAATGATTTACCCAATAGTTCACCATGACAATCCTCCCATACCTAAATTTGGAAATTTGCATAAGGTCTTTGAGAATTTGTTTATTTTGAGAGGGGGTATTTGATGCACATTTTCATGTGGTTCTTTTATTATATATTTATTAATTAACATGATGTTTGTGACTTATGATCCCTTAGAGGATAAATCTTCTTGTCTTTGTGGGGCCTTGACAAGTAGAAGAAATTTCGTGAAGGAACAAGGTCACTTGGAATTTCACTTGGGGCATGAAGCCCATAGGATGAATGTTTCACCCCCTCTCATTAGACAATTATATGATATATGTTGCCATTGGAGGCATGAGAGGACACCTTGGAGAAGCATATCTAGAACCCTCTTTCGCAACTTTTAACCCCAGAAGGCCAAAACGTCACTTTTGAGGGAATGATTGACCATGACTTGGAATGTTGTAGTAGAGGAATACCCTTGTACCCTGGAAACTAGGCCTCTGGAGGCCCAACAAATTCCTCAATTTTCTTAACGACTTGCCAAAAATGCCATAACCTCACCCCTTTAGGACATGACATCATGATCTTGGGATTTTAATTTTTTTTATTTTGAATTTAAATTTGTAAAGGGATAATTAGAGGAGCTTTTAAATATACCAAATGAATAATAATATAAAGAAAAAAAATATTTAGCAAGTTGTAATGGAACAAAAAGAGTATAGCTAGAACAATACCAGAATAACACCAGAAAGAGCACCTTTATTAGAGATAGCAGTGTTTACTTGCCTCTTCAAGGGAGAAGCCTCCAATAGAGAAGAGCTATATTACAATAATCTCCAAGACAAAATATCTAATACCTCCTACTCTTATTTATACCAATTCTACCTTCTAAGGAAACTTCTAGAGGAAGATATTTCTAGAAGCGAAAGCTTCTATTAGGTCTTCTTACATTGACTTATTCTCCTTTATTTATTAGGCCTTATTAATTAATGTCGACCTTTATTACATATAAAGAATATCCTACTAAATAATGACCCATGAAGAGGGGTTGGGATCGGATCCTAACATGCTCTCCCCCTTCAAAAGAAACCTTGTCCTCAAGGATGAAGGTGTTGAAACTATTGGAGTATGGCCACTGGTTCCCAAGTCACATCCTCTGGTGAGGTGTCCTTCCATTTGATCAAGACTTCCTTGATAGTTCTTCCACACAACTAAAATTCATAGGAATTGAGGATTGCTTCTAGTTGGATCCAAAGGGAGCCTTCTTCATTTAATTTCGGAAGGATGGTTTGAACCTTGCAATTTTGTCCTACCACTTTCTTCAAACAGGAAACATGAAACACCAGATGTATTTTGGAAGTATCTAGAAGGACCGATTTGTAGGCCATTGAACCAATACACTTGATGATCTAGTAGGGCCCATAAAACTTGGGTGTTATCTTGCGATGTCCCTAGGATTTGAGAGATTTTTGTTTGTAAGATTAGAGTCTGAGAAACACCTGATCACCTTCCTGAAAAACCCTTTCTAGATGATGTTGGTATGCATGTTTCTTCATGTTATTTTGGGCCATGTGGAGGTTTTAATTTAGAGTCCCTAGGGTGGTTTTTCGACCTTGCAACATTGTATCAATAGATTGGACCTTTGATGTTCCTAGAAGATATGTAGCGACTGTAGGTGGGAATTTTCCATACATTTCTTCATATGGGGTCATTTTAGTGGTCCTATGATAGGAAGTATTGTACCACCATTCGGCCAAGGAGATCCATTGCACCCACTAGTGTTGTTTGTCGGAAGAAAAACACCTCAAGTAGGTTTCCAAACATTTTTTGACTATTTTCGTTTGGCTGTCTCACTGGGGGTGATAGGTTGTTTTCATGTTCATTTGGGTGCCCTAAAATTTAAACAACTCTTGCCAAAATGCAATAGTGAAAATTGGGTCACGATCATATACAATAGAAGTGGGCATGCCATGTAACTTGAAAATTTTATCAAGGAAAACCTTTGCTACTAGTGTCGGTGTGAAAGGGTGGGGTAAGGCACAAAAATGAGCATACTTGGAGAGGCGATCAACCACCACCATGACGACATACTTGTTCCCAGCTTTAGGAAGGCCCATTATAAAGTCCATGGAGATTTTTTTCCACATAGAAGCTGGAATGGGTAGGGGTTGTAGAGCTCCTAGAGACTTGATAGTTTCACCTTTATTACGTTGGTACACTTCACATTTAGTGACAAAGTGAAGGATATCGTTCTTCATACCGTCCAAGAAAAAATAACCATGGTCGTGAGAATAGGTCTTTTGGAAGCCCGAATGACCCACAATAGTTGATGAGTGCAACTCATTTAAGAGCCTTAGCTTGAGTGCTGATGAGGGAGATTGAATCAAGCGATCCTTATATTTGAGAATACTTTCTTTCCAAGTGTAGCTGATGGGAGGATTAGGGTCCTCATGAAGGCATTGAATTAACATGGATAGAGTCCGGTCATTTATCCACTCTTGGTTTACTTCTTCAATCCAATTAGGGACCAGTAAGGATAAGGTAAAGAGGGAGTCGTCCTCCTCATATTTTTGAGACAATGCATCTGCTACTATATTGTATTTTCCATTTTTATATATGATTTCATAATCATAACCCAACATTTTGGTCAACCACTTGTTTTTTTTCTAGGGAGGATAACAGTTTCTCCAAAAAATACTTCAAAATATGGTGATTTGTTTTGATCTGAAAATGACACCCCAAAAGATATGGTCTCCATGTGTGCACAACATGGAGAATGGCCATCATTTATTTTTCATATGTATATTTTCCCATATTGTGGCCACTCAACACTTTTCTAGTAAATTCCACAGGTTTATTTTACGAGGAAAATCACTCTATGGGATGGGGTAAACCACAACATACAAAAATGACTACATAAATCAAATCTAATCTCAAGTATGATATATAAACAAATATGCTAACAAGACAAGATAAATATCTTACATCATCCAGACGTTCGATGAATTCCACCATTGAGCACTTGACTCAAAGCAATACACCTGCAACTTGTCCTCAAAAACCAAGATACACAAGCATATGGTGATAATATATAAAGTTAGCACATACAATAACATAATCCATCAATATTCATAACAAATACTCCCATGGAATAACAATTCAAATATTTGCAAGACATTAAATGGACGAGAAAAGAGTATTTATATTAAAATGTAATCAATAGAAGTATATGAATGACAAACTTCCATGTCGGCACATTCAAAACCAAGAAACCACGTCCCTTCAAGATGGGCCTCCACCACTTCAATCCTACACCAAAGGCAAGCTCATATAAGAGAGACAATGAGGTTCTCCATCAAATAGGGAAGAGCTTGTAAGCTGAACAATGTGTTTAGACTTAAAAGGACAAATGGATGCAGACTCAATATGAAGTGAATGATTTCTCGAGAGTAACTTTTCTCTCAAATTTGAATTCTTCTCCTCTTTTCCACAGCTTGGATATGGCCCATTTATAGCCTTCAAATGGAAATGAAGGGATGACTTAGAACATTTCAAGTATATGGAAGGTCAAGGATCATGGATCGCGTGGCGTGACATGGAAACCCAACACCATTTTTAAATTTTGAGTACAAACCCCGATGTACACAGGCTGTAATGGTGCAACCTACATATACACATGTTGTATAGTTGTTAGGGTCTGTATATGTGGAAAAAAACATTTTTTATCTCTGGGAACTACAAAAGGGGACTTTAATTCTACATAGGGAAATGGAAAAAGGGCCTTTGAGAAAGTTTTCATAGGGTGAGGAAAATCTTGCTATAAGAGTTGACCATCTTGTGTAAGCATTGCACCTAGACCAGTGGCAGAAGCATTTGATTCTACCACAAAGGTTTTGTTGAAGTCACGAGAAACTAGGACATGAGTAGTGGACATGGCCCTCTTTAACTCTATGAAGGCTTGCTCAGAAACAAGTGTCCAATGAAATGCATTCTTCTTAAGAAGGTCATTCAAGGGCTTAGAAATTTTTCCATAATAGTGGAAAAAATTCCAGTAATAGCCTTTTGAGATAGAGAAAACCCCTTAGGTCCTTTAAATTCATGGTTCATGGACACTCCTACATATATTGTATCTTTTTTGGGTCTAATTTTACCCCTTCTCAACCCACATTGTGGCCCAAGTATTCCACTTCGCTGGCTGCAAATGAACATTTGGTATTTTTTATGAACAATTGGTTGTGCTGCAACAAATGAAGGACTTTGTCCACATGCAGAAGGTGGCTATCCCAATTGCGGATGTAGATGAAGATGTCATCAAAGAAAACCAAGACAAAATGTTGAAGGTAAGGTTTCAATATCTTTTTCATGAGACTTTGGAAGGTAGGTGGGGCATTGCAAAGGACAAAGGACATGACCAAGAATTCATAATGTCCTTCATGAGTTTTGAAAGTAGTTTTCATATATTCCTCCTTCATCTAAATATAGTGATAACTGGAGCGTAGGTCTGATTTGGTGAAGACACAAGAACCTTGGAGTTCATCCAATAGATCATCAATGATAAGAATGGGAAACTTATATTTGATGGTCAGTTTATTCAAGGCATGAAAATTGGGACACATGCGCCAAGTAACTTCTTTGTTTAAGACCATCACCACAGGAGAAGAATAGGGGATAATACTAGGGAGAATTAACCCTGCCTCYAGTAGTTCATGTACGATATTTTTGATTTCATTTTTTTGAGAAAATGGATACCTGTAGGGACATACATTGGGGGGTTGACTGCCCGATAAGAGAGGGATGTTATGATCATGCTCACCCTTGGAAGGAGGTAAATCCACTGGAACTTCAAAGACATTGGGGTACTTGTCTAAAATTAGTTGTAGGCTAGGAGGGACTATCAAAGAGGCCTAATTGGTGACCTGGATGGCATGCAATTGATAAATCTCACCATAGTTTCCTTTTTTCAACAATTTCTCCATCCTGTGAGACTGGTTATTTTAGGAGAACCCGTGCGGAGACCTCAAAGGGTATAGGTGTGAGCCTCTTGGGTGAAGCTCATATATAACTCTTGATAATCTAATGTGATTGGTCCTAGAGTGCGAGGCCATTCAACACCCAAAATTGTATCACATCTCCCCATGGAAATAGAGAACATGTGGGTTTTCATATTATAATCACCCATTTGGAGTTTGACATTCTCACAATGCCCCCCACACTTCATCGTACCACCATTAGTGATGAAAATTTAGAAATTAGAAAAAGGGAAGACAATGTAATCGATCTCTTCAGCAAGCCTATGATGAATAAAATTATGGGTGATACCACTATCAATCAACACCACAACTGGCCTATGTTTGATGTAGCCATTGATCTTCAATGTCTATGGGGCCAAAATACCTGAGAGGGCATGAAGAGATATGACAGGTTCCTTTGGTGCCACAACATAATCTTCAACATGAACACTTGTTTGAGCATCCTCTTGGTTAGTAGCCTCATATGATGGTATGTCTTCATAGGAAGAGAAAATTGATGCATCAATCTGGAAGAACTTTTATTCCCTACATGTATGTCCCGATGAATACTTTTCATCATAGTAATAGAAAATTCCTTGCTTGCACTCTCTACCATTTCTGTTGGAGATACCTTTTGGACCTTCAATGTTTGTGTTAGATATAGGATAGCCCCAGAGTGAGGATGGTTGGGGAATGTGGCCTTTAGGATTAGAGCTTGAAGGATGGTCTTTGCATCTAGTGCTAATTAGCATGCTTGCAACCAGGTAGTAGGATGATGCATGCTCACATGACCCCTGATGGCTTCCTTTAAGCCACTGATAAAACATTGAAGGTAAAATTCATATAACATGCCCTCAGTTTAGATGGCCAATTGTTGAAATGTCATGATGAAGTCTTTGACTGATCCAGTTTGGTGCAGCTTAGTGAGCTTGCCTAAAAAATGTGATTCCCTATCAAAATGGGCACGAACTGCTTTAGTGAACATGTTCCAAGTGGGTAGTCCTCGATAACATTTCTTATGTCAATTCCACCACTGCCAACATTCGTTATCCAAGTACAAAACCCCTACATGGTTTTTGGTCTCATAATATTGAATAGCATGAAGGGAGAAGTATTGTTCCATTTGAGAAACCCATCCAGTGGGGTTGGAACCATAAAATTTATGCATGTGCTCACATGAGCCCTGATGGCTTCCTTTAAGCCACTGATAAAACATTGAAGGTAAAATTCATCTAACATGCCCTCGGTTCAGATTTCCAATTGTTCAAATGTCATGATGAAGTCTTTCACTTATCTAGTTTGGCGTAGCTTAGTGATCTTTCCTAAAAAATGTGATTTCCTATCAAAATGGGCACAAACTTCTTTAGTGAACATGTTCCAAGTGGGTAGTCCTAGATAACATTTCTTATGTCAATTCCACCACCACCAACGTTCGTTATCCAAGTACAAAACCCCTACATGGATTTTGGTTTCATAATCTTGAATAGCATGAAGGGAGAAGTATTGTTCCATTTGAGAAACCCATCTGGTGGGGTTGGTGCCATAATGGATCGAACAAGAGTTAATGAAGGATCCTAACAGTTGTAAGCCTACCGTTGTCGAATTTCCTATTTAGCTCATCGCTCCATGCACGGAGAACACTTTTTCCAAATCAAGAATTAGAGCTCACAGCCTGAAACAAGATCATACATTGATCATTGTACCCTCACTTTCTACCTCATTACCATATCTGATTTGTCCCACGATCCCACGAATTTTTTTACCCTGAGTGCATATGTCAGAAGTGTTGAGCGCCTCTGAGAAATTAGTTGAAGAAGTTTTGATTGAATTAATGACTGAGAGAGTCATGTCAGAGTGAGGAGTGTCTACAGGTGTCAAGCATTGTCCTCAGGAGCACTGCCAGCTTCCCCCTCCACTGCTCGGGTAGGACCATCCCGACCACCCTCGGAAAGACGATCTAAGACTGAGAATGATTTCGAGACTATGAAGATGATCCCAAGTATATTACCTACATATATCCCACCACTAAGTGGCACAGTGAATCGAGACAGTGTACCCAGAGACTTTGAATATGCTTTGGTCACTGCGTACCTCCTGAAAGGGGTGTGTGTAGTTCAGGCTAACCAAGATAAGCTTGTAGCACTGAAATTTAGTGATCTTAACCTTGGATATCATATAATTTATAGTATGCTAGCCTCGCACAAGTAATTAACTGTCACAATAGGGAAGAACCTGAATATTGTCCCTCAGCAATGAACCCATAACCTCGTGCAGTCAACCCTCCTCAATGTAATGAATATTCCTCATTTCAGGAGGCATCAAGAAGTGAATGCATGTGTCAAATTGTTGTTGTCCTACTATCACAGAAGATACTTATGGTTGGACCACTGCATCACTGTGGACCCGATTTTGATCAATCGAATCAAAGGGCTAAGAATGCAGGGCCCCGAATCACAGGATTTTTACCTTGTAAAGACCACAGATCACGCTCTCGCCCAACGAATAAAGGACACATATGGCGATGTAGACAAGGTCACACGAGGCTACAAGGTAGCCTCCATCGAGAATGCAGTAGTGCACCTTGGTTTTCATATGATCACAGGAAAGTTAGTCCTCAAGAACATACAAACAGAGGTGACTGGATTTGTAGTTGACCTCACAGGGAAGTGCATGGAGGGACTACAAATGAATTGGGCCAAATACTTGGTAAATAAACTAGAAGTGGACTGCAAAGAAGCACAAGACCAAGGGTATGAGTTCCACTTTAGTTGGTTTCTCATACTAATAGCTTTCATAAACTGGGAGCTACCAGAAGGTGCCACTTTTCTAGAGATCGAACCCTTCAAGCCACTGACCACGAAGTTTTGTACGTTGTGGTACTCCAGTGACATGAACAAGAAGTGGCAGCCCAATGTCATTTTCCACACCTATTACAACCAATTGAAGAATGAAATCTAGTCTACACCATGCCTCACCGCAAACACACTTCATAGGTTTAGAACTTTGATAAAATTCAGCCCAAATCGCCACTTCACCAATATCACAACACGTGCTGATGAGCACAAACAATAGCTCCAGTCATACTACAAGTTGTCAGAAGAAAACTTGGAGCAGATTACCAAAGAATGGTCGGTGGACCTCCTTATTGCAGTGGACCCCACAGAAATGTCTGACATGGATAGCCCTGAAGCTATATCGGATACACCTGTACCAAGAAAGACTAAGAAGGATGACGAAGTTCAAAATGTCCATAGCACATCCACGAAGACTACCATGATCTCACATGTGTAGGGAGGTGATGGTGAAGAACTAGGTGGCACATAAGTTGAGCAAAACAAAGGCAAGGTTACTCCACCTAGAGAGGAGGAGGATCCCTCTAAGAAAAGGAAACTTACCCCACCAAATCCCTCATCTTGAAATAAAACTAAGGCCACCCAGACTCCATTTAAGACTACCCTCACACCGGACGACTTCGACTTCTTGATCACTGCACTGAATGATGCTTCACTAGATATCACAAAAAATAAAGAAGAAAAGCAAGAGGATGTATTCATCTGAATCAAAGGTGAACTTCAAGAAGTGCAGTAGGCAGTCTAGTCCAACTGAGTAGTTTCTACTATTCCCTTGACAACTCGAACAACGGGAACAAGTGATGAGCCCACCCAATTACACCAGATCGTCGATAAAGTCAAAGCTCACCTTCGACAAGCTCAAGAAGACAAACTGCAAGCCACCCAGGCTTTGGAACAAGTACAAAGCACACTTGCAGAACAACATAGTAAGGCATAAAAGGAAACTATTGCCCTACAAGCAAAGTGGGATGAGGAAAAAGAACAATTACAGTAGAGAAAGGACTAGTTGCTAGAAGAGAAACTTGAAGTACATGAAAGGGTTCACAAACCACTTCGTTGTGTGACAGTCATAAAAGTGAAGATTTAAGAACATGTCCCATAGCAGGTGGCACAACTTGAAGAAGTAATCCAACAACTTCAACAATGCATCACATATCTGGAACTTCATACCATTCTCGAGACTCCTCAAGAAATAAGAGATCTGAGGGAAGCAACTGACCGTAGAGTAGTTGACCGATTAAAAACCTTTTCCTTGGAATGAAAAAATTTGAGCACTAGAAGTGACAAGACTTATGAGAACCTCACAGAGAATCCAGAATTGCAGGCATTAGAGGCACAAATCCAAGAAGCAAAGTAGCACACAGATAAGCTACAGGCGCAACTGAAGGCCTTGACCCTAGTTGAAAGAATGAAGAGATTTCCAGAACAATGCACCACCCAACAAAAGGTACACATGCTGCAAAGTAAAGTGATGGAGGTCTCCCAACAACTTCAACCACTCCAAGAAAAAGCATGCCAATTGTTCACTGAAGTTGAAATCTAGGCAACCGAACTTGAACAGGTTGTGATCACCACAGAACAACACCTGGAAGGGTCATTAAACAACACAGTGATCCAGGAGTTCACTGAGCAAGAGGTTTTCGCACTGCAACAGGTCAAAGTAGCTTGAGGCAAGACCGAGGCATTCGAAGCGGAGTTAATCAAACCAGAGTGACTCATGATGAGTCACATGTGAGTGTTGGGGGCATGTTGGCCCTTGACCAAGTTTTGAGGAACACTTGATCATATTTCACCATTTTCATACTTCAACAACCTGTCAAGTATGGAGTGCCAGGAAAAGTAGAGATCATAGGATCTCGGTCCACTTTTGGGCCCTTTTAGGGTTTTGGGTTAATGTAATGGGAAAGGGATGTTGTCCTATGGGTTTACCCATGCTTAGGCCCACTGTTGTAATTTATAAATAGATACTTAGGTAATGTAAGGGTGGAAGAAGCTGATGGATTAGTAGATGTCTTATTGTTAAGAGCTAATATATGTGATTGTAAGAGATTTGTGCATTCTATGTGAAACTTGCAGAGCTGAGTGAAAGTTGTTGTAAGAGATTTTGGAAGGTTGTGTGCCAGATGTACTCAGGGAAGGAGGATCCAGCGAGGTGTGTAGATCTCATGTCCTATGCAGAGTAGAGTTTTGATAAGATCTGTGCCTATAACTGATTGATTGAAGCTAATAAAGAATTAGAGTTGGTGAACGTAGCCCCAGGGTGGGGGTGAACCATGTAAATATGATGTTTTGTGCTTTGTGCTTTATCTTGATGTGTTTATGCCTTTCTTGCTAAGTGCTTTGAGGTGATTAGATAGATTTTCTTATGCTGAGTACTGGTAATATGTATGAATGCTAGATCTAATGTGTATGAATATGCTAGTGCTTGATCTACCAAATATGATATGTGTTATGTTGCTAAGTGTTGAATTACCTTGGATCTAAGTAAATACTGCAATGCTCTGTGCTAACTATGAAGTATAATAAGGGTTTAATATTGATGAATGAGTGATTCTAAGTGCTCTATAAGTAATATAATCACATATCTGTGTCCTAGCTAAGGTTGCAGACACCTGAGTCTTGCAACCACCCCTGCCTCTACCTCGAGTGAGACTTCATCTGCTTCGCAGGTATTGCCGAAAGGGCTGATAGTTAGGGCTTTGTTGGTGTACTCTTGAGCATTGAACCCTAGGTCTGCCCCTATGCCAACATGTATTCATAGGTGGCCCCTTTGTATTTCTTTTTTATTGCCTTAAGTTTGAAGCACTCCTTTGAAAAACCCTGGAAGCCTTATTGTTTCCCTTCAAAAGTGGTTGATAGACCTTTGTTAAATATTGAAGTGTTCTTTCAATTGGGGCTGAAATCCATTTTCCTTATTCAAAAGTACTTCAAATACGTTCGAGGCATTTGAATTTGAATTTGAGACCTTTTTCAAATCTATCCTAATGGCATATTGGTGTAATTTGAATATCCACTTCTTCAAATTAAACTTGATGGCTTATTTGGGTCATTGGAGCATTTGTTTCATTGAATTTGGTCAGATGGATTATTAGGGAATTTGAATGTTGTTGTTTGAGATATGGTTGATAGACCATGTTACTTTTTGGATTTATGGATTTTAATTGTTTCATTTTTTCTAAGGTTGATACTTGATATTTTGAAGAGGCTCAATAGTCTATTAGGCCTTTCAAAAGATGTTATTTTGAGGAGGTCTAATGGTTTATCAAGGCCTTTCGAGAGATGTTCTTTTAAGGAGTCCCAATGGTATATTGTTTCCTTTCAAAAGATGTTTTTTCAAGGAGGCCCAATGATCTATCAAGGCCTTCTAAAATATTATCATTTGATAAAATACTAACGGTCTTGGATTTTGAAGGGTGGGCACTTTTTTCAAATGGGATTGATGGTTTTACCATTAGGTGATCATTAAGATAAGGTAGAGAACCCAATATGCACATAAGAGTGTGAGTTTCATCCAAAAGATGGATCGATGTTTCCTTGACTCAAGCTCAACATGTAATGATCAAGGAGCTCCAATGGCCAAATGACGATCACTCTAACTAACCCGATGGAGGTAAAATGGGCATTGAATGTCGTCTATGGCCCATGCAACAAGAATTAATTTAATGGAAAAAAGAATCAATAAAACCCTAAAATATTAAGGATAATTAAAAATACAAAAGAAGTATTCCTCTCTCTCAATAAAGATATAAAGGTAGATGGGTATAGGGTGCTCACACAAAGATGATGGTCAAAAAGTGGCAATGGGGTGCAAAATAATGCACACACATTCCTACAAACTCACACACATTCCTAATCCTACAACATTGGTGCTCACCGAACCACACACACTTACCAATTAGGATTTTGTAAGAATGAACACATGTTCCTGAGTAGAAACACACAATGAATTCCTAAGCATGAGTGCATGTGTGTTCCTATGCATGGATCCTCTAAACAATTTTCCTCTATCTTCATGTCAAAGACAATGTCCAAGTTCGTTCATACACAAATATAATCTAAATAACTAACTTTGTTGGAGACCCTGGATTTAGTTGATCTATATGGATATCGGTGGCCACCCACCCTTTCCAACTAGCTCAAAACAGTTTTCTGGCAATTTTAGCAATTTACTATTTATAGCAGGTTTTAACTTCCAGGGCCATTTTGAGGGCCTAAATGAAAGTTTTTTGGGATTGACCCAACTCAATGATATCTAAAGGCATTATGGAGGCCCCAAAATGAATATCCTCGATGATACCTTTCCAACCGGCTATCATGCTCCTAAAACATAGATCGTATGCAAAAGTTACAACCTCGGGGAGTTGATGCACTAACTTACCCAAATGGGGCCCACGTGACTTTTGACACTTCATCTCCTAGGGTTAGGTTTTTGGATCTCTAAGACTTTTGGAATTCATGTTTATTGTAAAAATGATTTCAGAGCCTCATTGTAATAATCTTCTTGCGAAGCGAGTAGCCATCACATCTCTTCTCAGAGATAAGCTACCACCATTCTAGTGAGTCTTTCACTCTGTATTTTTACAGTCTATGTACATTTATTTTATTAATAGAAATAGTGTATTACTATATATCTATGTTTATGGTTTCATCTCTGATACATTTCTGCTATATTATCGAATATCTACGATATCTCTGTGCATTTCTTTATTATATCTCTGCTCTCATTTTGTGTTGAAAATAATCTGGATCAATGGTATCAGAGTAGGCTACTCTTGATCGTTTTTCAGTGCATGTCCCCGATGAGGTCCGATTATAGAAAGTTGGGTCTTGATCTTATCTCTCTTGAAGATAATCGCTCTCGCACACCCAATAAACCCTCAATGGCAGAAGAAAAGAAAAAGGATGGAGTAGACGATCCTATCAGTTTGTTGCTTGAGCAAGCTTTCACGCGACAGAGGGACGAAATGATGGAGAATTTTTCTCACATTCTTCAATGCCTGTCGATAGCAACGGGTGCATCTTCATCAAGAAACCACTTTGGAGGCACCTCTCCTTTCAAGGTACAAGTTAATTTTGATATTCCTGTATTTGAAGGACAGATGGACGCAGAAGCCCTAGACAAATGGTTAAATCTGCTAGAAGGTTATTTCTTTGTTCACAATTTTTTTGACAAAGAAAAGATAACCTTCGCACTCCTTAAAGCTCTTCCCCATGTCAAACATTGGTGGGAATCTTATTGGGAGCAGAGTTCCACAAAGGAGTTTGAAATATGTGGGGCCGATCCCACTTGGGATTTTTTTGTGGATGTTGTAAAGGAACAATATTACCCTGTTGGAAACTATGAGGACTAGTAAATGAGATGGACCACACTGCGGCAAGAGAGGTGCCAAGCAGTTCTAGAGTTCACCAATACCTTTCATACCTTGCACACCAAGCTGGGTATCAAAAACTCTGAACGATATTTGGTTCTAAAATACTGTGGAGCTCTACACAGATACATCCAAACTGAAATGAATTTTTTGGACATCTCATCACTCAGTGCTACTTATCAATATGTTGTTAAAATCGAGCATAATTTTAAGCACCAAAACAAATACAACTTTAGGTATGCAAATCTGCAACAACCAAAGTATGACAAAGACAGCCCTAACAAATAGTCTCCCGAAAACTAGTCTAAGACACAAGAAAAGAAGGGTCATGGGAAGACCAAGAAGGGCATCATAAAATGATGTGATTTCTACAAAATCCCCTGACACAACATCGATGAATGTCGCTCAAAATAGTCATTGGTGGTCGAGATCAAAGACAAGGATCTTAACGTTGATTCAGAATCTGATTCTGAAAATGTTGGTAAAGGATAGGTCATTGATGTAGACCCCATTGCTATTGTCACGACCACAACAATTTAGCTAGAAGAACCAACAGATCCTGAAGAGGGGGAGCACTTGTTTCATTCACAGATGTGGGTGAAGGGGATCCCGCCGCATTTTATTGTTGATAGCGGAAGCCAGAAGAACCTCATCTTAGAAGAAGTTGTCAAACAGTTGGGACTGCCGACAACACCACACCCGCATCCATACAACATTGGGTTTCTTCGCCAAGGATGCGATCTTTGTGTTAGTGAGCAGTGTCAATTGTCATATGTCATCCAACCCTTCAAGGATGAGGTATTATGTGATGTTTCCCCACTGGATGTCTGTGATGTTCTCTTGGGCCATCCATATATGTGGAAGCACCATGCTATTTATGAGTCTCAACCTCATAGTGTCATTGTCACTTTGGGGGGTCATCTCTACAGAATACCAGAGGTATTTTCCATTACTTTTCCACCAAAAAAGTGTTGCAAAGTAGTATCTCATACTAAAAAATTTAGCTTCTTCACAATCTATTCAAAAGGAGAACAGAAGGATAGTGCAACCACTACAGCCTCGCCCCAAGCACCTTCTATCCCACAGAAGTAAGTAGACAAGGCTGCAGCAAAATGCAAAGATTCCTTCTGCACACTATCCTCTCATGTATCTGGACTTGTTGAACAACCTCAACCTCAAAAGGTTCATGACATACTTCCACAAATTGAGCAGCACGACGTCTCCAGGAAGGAAAAAAACTCACCAAGATGCAGATTCAGCAAATGCTTTTTGTTATAACCCTAAATTTCACTATCCCTGCTTACCTGGCATTAGGCCTACTCATTGCCTTTCCTTGCCAAAGCCATGCTGAACAGACTCTTCAAAAAACCTCCTAAATCAAGTAACCCGTGCCCTAACCTAGCCCTGGGCGCTTTGGGATGCTAGCAGGCCTTCTACAGCACGCGGGTGAACGCTGGCTGGCCCACTACAACCTGCATTTACCTACAAGGCAAAAAATCAGGAAAGTTTCCGCCGGGATGAAGAGATTTTTGTCAGTTAACTGGAACTCCCAGCCATGCATGGACGAGAGTTCACCAAAAACCCTAGCTCCTTCTAGCCTATAAAAGGAGGGGTAGGGGTACTATTCGGAGAAGGAAAAATCATAGCAAAGAAACTCTGCCAAATTGCCAAGTCCGTTTTGTCCCAACCCTTTAGCCTTACCTCAAGATTTAGGAGAAATTGATGCAACAAAAGTTGGAGGACAAAAGAAGAGAAGGAGCCCAAGATCAGGATCGAGGAACGGTGGCCGGTCTCTAAAATCATTGTAAGTTGATTCATATTGAGATTAATGAAAAATATACTTTTCCCGTCCCGAATACATGAGTCTCATCTATGTTATTTGATTTATGTTTTGTCTCTAACCCTCTAGTAGATCAGTAGCATGCATGTGTAGTTTTGTCTTGATTGCAGGAAGCTTTGTGGAAGGAGAAGCAACAACAAGGAGATAAAAGCTCAACGGAGGATCTACTTGAACTGTTGATAAAAAGGTTAGTTGATTCTTCCCGTGTTTGCCTGAGAAAAAGGGTTATAGGTTTGGGTAGGAGGTTAAAAGTTATTCTTGAAGGGTCATGATCTACGTACAAGTTTAAAGCCCTAGCTTGTTAGTCTGTAGGGTAGAATACCCCACAACAGAATTGGTGACTCCGCTGGGGATAGTCTTACTCTTAGGGTTTTCGGATTTGGTTAAAATATCTTTTGGGTAGTTCAAAGAAGTTCAGTCTCAGTTTCTTTGTTTATTTTTGTTTTCTGTTAGGTCAATGCTAGAAGGGAACCTGGTTATCAATACCAGTCTTCCTTGACTGACGCTTGACATTTATTCATGGGACACACAGAGGTACACGCAGCCTGCAGAAGGCCTGCACACGTGTACCYGTKCCCTAACCTTCTACAACCCGCGTGTGAACGCCTGCTGTAGTGGTTTCAGTAGCGTGTAGAGCCCAGCAAGCTTAAGAGGCAGTCCCCTCTTCCCTGTCAGAAKTTTATCTTCTCAGGGGGCTTTCTGGATCCTGTCTGGGTCTTGATTGGTATATTGTCTTGTGTTTCAGTCTGTCTTATTGTGTTGTTTTTCTTTACATTGGTTTTTCTTTTTGCAAATCTTTCTTTTCTGTTAAAGTGATAGCATCTAAKCCTTTTAGAGACTCTKGTTGTCAATACCAGAAGCCTTTTTTAGGACTAGACTGTCTGTGTGTGATTTTATCTCATTTTTTATACAAACCCGTGGCCTGTTTAAGGCTAGCCCACGGGTACCCACGCTCTGTAGAAGCTCAGCACGCGTTTGCACGCGTGCTGTCTTGGTGACAGTTGCAGGCTTGATTGGCATCTTTTTAGCTTGGGTGGGGCAGTCATCCCCTCCTGTGGTGAGAAGAGCTCCTCTCAGGGGTCTATATTCTGGGGCTGCACAGTCAGCAAGTTAAGGCATTTCCCCCTTTTCTTGTGTTTGTTATTAGATTTTTTGATAGAAAAGACAAAAGAGAAAAAACATTTGTTTTATGGTTTTTAGGAAAGTGTTAGAATCAGTGTTATCTTGACTGCTTTTTTCGCATTTAGTGCTCTGATTCTATTTGTGATCTACGCTTTAAGCCAGAGTTTTCTTTTATTTCTCTTGGTTTTGATCTTGTCATCATTTTTCCTTGTTGTGTTATTTTACAACGAAATAAAAAACAATTTCCTATTTCATTTTCTTCTTGGTTTGAGGATTGTGTTGTTGCATCAGTAGCTAGGAAATAAGTCTTTTTGCATAAGTTTTTGCAGTGCATGTCAAGTATAAGTAGCTCGCAGATCTGAGCGAAAGTCCTTCATATTTACGACATTAAATCTTAGTAAATTTGAAAAAGAAAAGAAGTCTTTCATGGAAAAGTTGCTGGTTTTGCATTTTATCAAAAGTTTTTGTTTCCAAACATTTTTGTTTATTTTGCTTTGAGTCTTTTTATACACCATCAGTTTCACTTTCGCACCTTGAGACTTTAAAAATCCCATTAAAAGAAACGCTAAATAAAATCAAGTAGACTTTTCTGTTTGTAGGGTGCATTCACTAGCTTAAGAATAGGGCCTTGGAATAGGTTGGAGAGTAAATTCTCCAANGTATTTCGAAGAAACCGGGGATTTTGATCCCGAACAACCCCCCGAGGAATCGATCGCCAATCTTGGATTGGTTGAAACCTCAAATGCTAATTCTTGGCCGAACATTATTGTGCCAATTCAATTTTACGAACGCCTATCAGCACCTAACCCAGTTATGGAAAAAATCTCTGGGAATTCTTCCATTCCTATCACTGTTGTTACCACGGGAGAAGCTTCTCCTAACCTGCCTTTGTCGGCGGTTCGGGGCACCACGGTCTCGGCCGCAACTACGTCGCAAAGTGGACCGACGCCATCTCTCGCGGCGGCCACACCTCCTTATACACCTAGTGTGACAGGTTCTCCGTTTTCATACGGTATGCCTAGTTCAGGAATGAGTCCTACACTCACCTCTTCCATTTCATAGACTTTGGGTCTGGGGGAAGGGAGATCTAATGCTTCTCTGCAAGGCCAACTTGGGGGCATTCCTGTCCCTTTCAATGCTTTTCCTTATGCTGGAGGTCATATCCCTCTTTCGTCCCCTTCGCTCGGTGGATTTCCTCAGCAGTCTGTCGAGATACCTACACACACGAGTCCATTTGGAGCCGGGATTCAAGGACCACCTGCGCAAACTCAACCGGTAGGTTCGTCGTCATTTGTTTGGAACGGGACGGTTGGTAATAACACTTTCGCATCCGCTTCTTTCCCATCAGGGGGCACACCCATTTTTGGACAGTCTACACCAGCACAGGGTATTATTCCTACACCAGCACAGGGTACTATTCCTGCGCTGGGGGCACATATACCAGGACCTTGGAACTCAGCACAAGGATCCATTCCATCCTCTGGAATGCCATTCTGGGGTAACTCTTTCCACAACCATTGGAACCCCGGACAAACTTCTATGCCTCTTCCATCAGGACCAGCATGGGGTAATCCGTCCCAAAGTCCTTCAAACACAATGAATGCCCAACATCCTATGTCCTTCATGGGAAATCAGAAAATGATGTCTCCTCAAATGCAAAACCCTTATACTGGTCAGGGAAATGGTTTCTATCAGAACCCAGGCCAGCAGCCAAACTTTTCCTGGCAACCTGGTGCCAGTCAAACTCTAGGATCCTTTTACCCTGGCTATCAGCAACAACCTAAACTACCTTTCTTGGAAACATTACACTTGTCAGATTTAACATGGTTGTTGAATGATCCTATCTGTCACGATCTGCGTTGGCCTCCTATGCCGACGAAGTTGCCTTCGGACATCCCAAAGTTCGAGGCCAAGCCTAATGAAGATCCAGGTGATCACGTGACCACTTTCCACTTATGGTGCTCATCTAACTCACTGAAAGATGACTTCGTCCAGTTGCGATTGTTTCAACGCACTCTTATTGGGAGTGTCGCGAAATGGTACATAGATCTTGATCATTCACGATATTCCTTTTTTACTAAAATGGCTATGGCTTTCCTTAACCATTTCCAGTTACCTGTGAGATACGACAYCGACACAGAGTTGCTAGCCAATTTCGAGCAGACGTCAGCGGACCATATCTCAGATCATATTTGAGAGTGGCGACGCCGAAAGAGTCTTATCAAGGTACCCATCCCACCAACATTCCTGCTTGAGTGGTTCCTTAAGTCTTTAGTTCCGCAGTTATCCAAAGACGTCGCAACTTCAGGGGTCTTCTCCAAGGAAGAGGCCATCATGAGGGCTCAATAGTTTAAGCTTATCTATTCTCAGTCTGGGCTATTGTACACCATCCTACTGGATGCACCACGATGGTATAGTTGGTATAGTTTGTTCGGCACAAACCAAGCCCGCTGACCAATTGACAAAATAATTGCAGCAGTTATCTATAGAACATTCAACGGCCAGCCAGACTACTGCTTCGGTTGTTCCTCCTACTCAAATGTCAGAAGTACACTCCATACAGATGGCTAACCCAAAGGCCAACCAGTAGCCCGAAGGGAAGAAAAAACAACGCAAGAAGAGTAAGGGGGATAAGAAACCAAATGATAATGCTGGCGAGGGCACCATATAAAGGAAGAAGGCGAGGTATCCGTGCAACTTATGTGCGGAAGACCACCCAACCCATATATGCCCTCGACTTGCAGAGGCCCAAAAGTTTGTCACACAGCAACAACAAGCCGTGCTGACTAATCCCTTTCAACATGGGAAAAATTTAACTCAAGCCTCTGCAAGTACGGAGGGAGGAAGCCATGAACACTGCCCTCCCCCCAATAATTCATCTTCCNAACCCGGGAACCATCATGTTAGATACGACTGACTTGAAACCTCGTTTGCCTTACCACGTTGCATTCCAGATAGTAGTGGCTCATCCCACGAAAACTTTTACATGGAATATCTTCCACACGGTGGTAGACGAGGGCGTGTCAACTTGTGTTATGTCATTAGCCTGTTGGAAAGCTATTGGTCAACTTGAGTTGTCTCCGTCACTGACTCTTCTCACTGTATTCGATGGTCGTTCTTTTCGATCGCATGGCATCATCCCTTCTTTCCCTGTGCAGTTAGGGGGGAAGACCGTGTGCATCGAAGTAGAGGTAGTCGATTCCCCCATCAATTACAATCTTCTGTTAGGTCATAGTTGGACTTATGAAATGCAAGCGGTGGTCGCTACAGTCGTCCGAGTCCTCTTGTTTCCACATGAAGGCCAGATCGTGACCATTGATCAGTTATCCTTCTCTCGACCTAACCCATCTTTGGGGGCATCCACAGTTCCCATGGTAGATAATCCTCAAACCAGTGTCGTCAATGTAGGAGTTGGTTTATGCCCATCTTTGATGGGTACCTTCGATTACCCACCTTCTCAAGGTGATGTCAAGTTTATATCGACTCACCACAAGGCTGAGATTTTCCATGTTTCGTCATTCCGCACGACTTACTTTCAGGATCCATGGACACTTCCTTCCCCATCAGACACAATGGATGCGACAGGGCATGCGGGCATGGCCATGCCCTTGTCGGCCGCTGAAGTAGTGTACTCTTTGGTCCAGCAAGCTTCAGCTACTCCTGATCTGATTCTCGCACCAGAGTTGGATCCACTCCTCGAGCCTATCTGGGCTCAAGATTGTCTCGTCAACACCGATTCATTAGACTTAGTCTTGCCTTCTAACGAAGCCATAATCGAAGCAATGACTGGTCCAGACAAACCCTGGGAAGATCTTCATCACAGATCCTACTTCCTCCCAGAGTTACACCGAATCGAGGCAGGAGAATTCACTATCACCATGATGGGAGATCAGCCTTGTCCCATTAACCTCTTGGATACACAAGATATTTATGCCGACGACAATATGGTGACTATCGCCGAAATGATACCTATCGATATCTCCCGAACCCCCGACATCATAGAGAATGTCTTCGTTAGAGCGGATTGCTCCCCCGAAGAGATTCATATTTACATGGATCTTTTTAAAGAATTCTGCGACGTTTTTGCTTGGTCTTACGAGGAAATGCCAGGCATCGATCTGAAAATTGTTGAACACGAAATCACTATGTATCCGGACGCTAAGCCTGTTCGACATTAACTTCGTCCAATTAATCCTAGGAAGGCAGCAACTATCAAAGCTGAGGTTGAGAAATTTCTTAAGGCAGGGTTCATATACCCTATCCACCTGACTGAATGGGTGTCAAATCCCGTGCCAGTCGATAAAAAACAAGGCACGATTCATGTCTGTACCGATTTTCATGATTTGAATAAGGCATGTCTGAAAGATAATTATCCAACCCCATTCTTCGACCAGATCATTGATGAGTGTGCTGGTTGTGAAGCCTTTTCATTCATGGATGGTTTCTTAGGTTATAACCAAATCCAAATCAAACCCGAGGACCAACACAAAACGACGTTCATTTGTCCGTGGGGTACATTCACCTATCGAAAAATGCCTTTTGGTCTCAAGAACGCTGGAGCCNTTTTTTCTAGGACGAAGCCACACAACGTTCTTTTGATGCATTGAAACACACCCTTACAACTGCACCTCTGCTACGGCCACCAAATTATAACAAGGATTTCCTATTATATCTGGCTACCGCAAAGTTAACCATAGGCATGGTTTTAGTTTAGGAAGATGATTCGTTTTCTGAGTACGTGATCTATTACCTGAGCCGAGGCCTCGTAGGACCGGAACTTAATTATACACATCTCGAAAAACTTCCGTTGGCAGCAGTCCATGCTGTTCAACGGTTCCGTCACTATGTTTTGTTTCGTAAGACCACTGTCGTTGCCGTGGTGAATCCATTTCAGTACATGTTGACAGGATGATTTATCGGTGGAAAAATCAGTAGATGGATGGTTATCCTCCAAGATTTTGACTTAGATTTAGTTTTAGCGAAGTCCAAGAAGTCGTTGGTCTTCGCAGAAGTTATTTCGGAACTTCCGGTTGAACCAGGTGACGTTGTGCCTGAAGAATCGCCTATCCGGTGTGATATGTTTTTGATTGAATCATCTGATCCCTGGTACAAAGATATACTGATCTATATCCAGACTTTGAAGTGTCCTAACTCTTCTTCTCATGATGAGCGTCGGTGGATACGCCATCAGGCCAAGAACTATCTTATACTCAATGATACTTTGTATCGGCGAGGTGTGGATTGTATTTTACGTCGATGCCTAAATCATGAGGAGGCCGTCATAGTGCTCAACGATTGTCATACAGGAGCTTGTGGCGGTCACTTATCCGGGTTGGCTACAACTCAAAATTTTTTAAGAGTAGGTTACTTCGGGCCCACGCTTATCAAAGACTGTATT
>JZKD02S1950155.1:1432-11685 GCA_000966675.3 Picea glauca
AATTTCAATTTATGTTTAAAATGGAAATACAATATAGAGAAGAGAAACACTAAACAAATGCAGAAATTTTGAACTCTCACACTGGAATAAGAGAACAAACATTTTTCAACACTAGTTATATCTGTTATTCTTTCTCGTTGTGAATTTTGGGCAATGTTAGATAATATATTGAGGTGTAACACAAGGCTACAAAAAACAAAATGCCATTCAAACCTTGGAAATACACCTCAAAAGAAGTAAGCTAGAATACCAATACTTTACAGAATGCATAAAACCGTTCGAATAACTTCACTCTTGAGAAGAAAGGGGGTCATATTTGAAGGAGGGAGATATCAAACAAGAAAAAACAATGATTGAGGAAATGAAGACATTTCTAGGTAGGGCCAAAGAAGTGAAAACTAAGTTCAATGAATAACTCAAAAGACCAAAAGTTGGGAAAATATAGTAGGCACTCAACTAGGGAAGGTCAAGGAAAAGAAATATCAATACACCTAGTGAGGTGAGATCTCTCATCCTAGAATAACATGAGTGAAAAATCAATTTCATGAAGATTATAATCGAAGGAATGAATATAAAAAATAAGAATGAATATAGAATAAGTACATTGATAAGATTCTCAAGAGATATCATTGGGTGGGCAGGGCCTATACAAAAAATAGAAAGGGTGGGAAAATGACAAAGTCACGAAGGTAGAGAAAGAGTATTGAAGGTAACACTCTAAAGTGAATGGGAAAAAAATTGAATTTTGTGATAAATAAGGAAGTTGAAGGGATCTAAATGGTTTATTGATGAGGACGTCACACTCGTCAAACAAGAGGAAAGAAGGAAAGAGTGGGCCTTAGTGAAGGAAGCAAAGAATTTATAACATCTTGCTCTTGCACACACATGATTGGACTTATTATTTGAGGACACTTTCGTGCAAGTGATCTGGCTCCTTATATGATTGATTGTTTCGCTTATGGATTATGATGATGTTTTAGATATGATGATATGTTATTTGATTATATTGGTATCTACAGGTGATATTGACTAGTTTCTCCTGAGTGTGAAAGAATCTGAACTGATTGAGGATGTCTATGGCATCGATGGACCTCTTTGGACTTCGGATTGAGTCAGGGAGTGGAATATTTATTGTTTTAGTATTTTTTTATTGCATATGTGACATATGACTGGTAAATTATGATGTTGATTTTGGATCGTTGACATGTTTCGTTGATGGATGGAGGCTGATGATAGCTTGCTAATCATACTCACACTTGGATTAAATGGGTCATGCACGACAATCATAGATATTGAGGGAGAGGTGTGGTTGTTAAGGTCCTAACCTGCACATAGGTAGAACAATATATTCGGATGTAATAAAGGCCAATATTAATAAGGCCTTTCAATAAAATAGAATAAGGTGGATGTAAGAAGACCTAATAGAAGCTTCCAATTCTAGAAGGATCTTCCTCTAGATGATTCTTTTTAGTATAAATAGGAGTCGAGGGTATGAGAACCCTAACTTGGATATCATTGTAATAGATCTGTGCTCAACTGGAGGTTTCCCCCTCAAAGAGGCCCGTGAACATTGCTTTCAGATTCAAAGTGTTATTTCTATTATTATTCTCATATCATTTCAGTGCTATTGTGGTGAATGTTCTGGTTATATTGCTGTTATTCTGCCATTTATATCATTTTAATTATGTTCTGCATACAATTTATATCTAGTATATTACAAGTGGTATAAGAGAACTTTCCTCGGCAGAAAGTGTGGGGTAAATTTTTTTTTAGGGTAGACACGTATTTCGGTGTCTTTAAGCAACATAGATATGTCATTACGTGCATAAACCCGTGGTTGAGGGATTCATACATGCCGAAAATACAAGTGGTACTTAAGTGCACATCTGTTGGCCACCCTTGTAACCCCTGTTGGTACCCCTTCGAGTGGTAGCGCATCAGACAACACCTATGTATGGATCGGCCTAGATTACCTGAAAGCCCTTTTTAGATAAACTGATCGACTGCCTGACTGCTATAATGTCACCGAGAACAACACTCGGGAAGATACTCTCTAGTACCTGGGAAGTCGGGTAGTATGGCTAAGGGTACGGTCTATCCTCCTTAGTTAGTGCCCTGAGATATTGGGTCGAGTACTACTATTGGACCTCGCACGTATATCAGAGAGCTATAACACAGTGAAACCCCTTGTCTGTAGAACCTTTGAATACCTAACCCTTGGGGACAAAAACACAAACAAATTAAAACAGACAAGATCTATTTCCATGCAAGTGTGTTCGGGTTGCCAAGTAAATACACATTTCTTTCTAGTTAAGCATTTGGGCATTTCCTCTTTGCAGTATTCTTTAGACCAGAGTCTAACTCTATAGGTGTAAATTTTTTCACCATTATTTGATATCTATTCCATTGGATTCATCTCTTCGCCCTTATCACATTCATCCATACCATTTTTCGATAAAATTTTTGACCTCGCCCACCCCTTTTCAGTTCCCCCATCCTCGTGGCCCATACCCATAGCCAAGACTTGGAAGCTCGCTTCAACACCTTGCAATCTGGTCTAATCGAGACCCAACAAGAAGTGAAACAACTCAATGCCAATGTTGCTTCCATCAATACAACCATGCAGTCCTCAAGGGAGGAAATCAAACAAGACCTCACCGCCCAACTTGAATCATTCTTTTCGGCACTCTGCACCAAGCTACATATCCCTACAGATAACCCTTCCTCTTCCTCACCTCCACATATTGAAGGTGACCATTCCCCTCATTCCCATAACTTTCAAAACCATCACTTTTAACGTGAACTATGCCTTCTACGGGTGGATATGACCAAATTTGATGGCTCAGACCCCACTAGTTGGGTAACCCAAATGGAACATTATTTTTCTTTATATGACATTATAGATGACTTGGACAAACTCCAATATGGTGTTCTCCATCCAGATCAAGAACATTGGCAATGGTGGCAATGGAGAAAAACTTCTTTTCAAGGGTATATTTCTTGGACACACTTTGTGGCAGAGCTTTATCAACGCTTTTACACTGACACCAACCATTTGGGCCATTTGACAAAGTTGAAGCAATTAGGAATAGTGGAAGACTTTATAGCTACCTTTGAGTGCCTGGCTTTTAGAACAGAGGGAATGTCTGATGCCTTTTTTCGAGAGTGTTTTATCAGCGGCCTCAAGGATGATATTCGGGCCCATGTCATCATGGCATAACCTCAAAGTTGGGTGGAGGCTACTAAAAGAGCTAAAGAAGCACAATAGGTTGTATCTTCTCAAAACCAAAAACCCTCCTTTATCCCTTGCCCTAAACCAATAAATCCCACTACTCCCTCTACTCAACTAAAGATCCAAAAATTGACCAGGGCTAAAATGGTTGAATGCCAACTCAAAGGCCTTTGTTATAACTATGATGACAAATATTTCTCGAGCCATAAGTGTAAAGAATAAAATATTTTTATGGCCATCTCTGAGGATATTTCGGAAGAGGATGTAGAAACTCCCCTTGTGTCTGAGTCACCTGAATCCACTGACATAACCCCTCCCTCAGACCCTCCCGAAGTAGAACCGGTCATTTCCCTCAATGCTTTCACTGGCTTCTCTGCTCCCCAAACCCTCAAGATAATCGATTATATCAAGCATCGAAAGGTCATCATTCTGGTTGATAGTGGTAGCACCCATAATTTTATTCATCGCCGCATTGCCCAAGAAACTCATTGCTACATCCATGTCATCAATAATTTCCAAATCATGATTGCCAATGGTGGCTCCATGAAATGTAGAGGGCATTGTGAAATTGTGCGTCTTCAAATTGGTGACTACCACTTGAAATCCCATATGTTTGCTATCAACATGGGAGGTTGTGACATGGTGTTGGGTGCAGATTGGATAAGGACATTGGGTCCCATTCTCATGGATTTTAAAGACTTAACCATGCAATTCGACCAGGAGGGCCACCAATATAAGTTCCAAGGCATCACCATCGGTTCACCTAAGATCATTAGTTCCCATCGTATGGAAAATCTTCTCAAAAAAGGTCATTTTGGTGTTATCGCCCAACTCCATGCCATACAAGCAATAGAGAGACCCTCGATCCCGCAAGACCTACAAGCCATCATTTCTAAACATCAATTGGTCTTTTCTACCCCCCAAGGACTCCCTCCTTCCCATGGTGTTCATGATCATTCCATTCCCCTTGTACCTGGAATCCCTCCTCCCAATATTCGTCTGCATCGTCACCCCTTTTCCCAAAAAAACTAAATTGAGAAAATGGTCCAGGAACTCCTTAATGCAGGCATTATCCACCCTAGTACAAGACCCTACTCTTCTCTTGTGGTAATGGTCCTGAAGAAAGAAGGTTCTTGGTGAATGTGTCCTGAATTTCGTGCCCTCAACAAACTTACCATCAAAGACAAATTCCCCATTCCTGTCATTGATGACCTCCTGGATGAATTGAGTGGCGCCCAATTCTTCACTAAACTGGATCATTGTTTGGGCTACCACCAGATACGTATGAAAGAGGTAGACATTCCCAAGACTGCATTTAGAACTCATGAGGGCCACTATGAGTTTCTGGTAATTCCCTTTGGCTTGTGTAATTCCCCCTCCACCTTCCAAAGCCTCATGAATCATGTCTTCCGTCCTTTTCTCTGCCATTTTGTCTTAGTTTTATTTGATGATATCCTCATTTATAGAAAAACTTGGACAGACCATGTTTCTCATGTGGATCAAGTCTTGCATCTACTCTCTTAGCACCAACTTTTCTTGAAATAGTCTAAATGTTCTTTTGGCGCCTTAGAAGTAGAATACTTGGGTCATCTGGATGGCAAGGATGGCGTTAGGGTGGATCCTAAAAATATTGAATCTATGCAATACGGGCCTCACCCAAAGACTCTCAAGAGCTTGCATGGATTTCTGGGCTTAATAGGGTATTATCGCAAGTTTTTTAAGAATTATGGGAAGATTGCAGCACCCCTCATTGCTCTCCTCAAAAAGAACTCTTT
Source organism: Picea glauca (assembly GCA_000966675.3). Lineage (NCBI taxonomy): Eukaryota > Viridiplantae > Streptophyta > Pinopsida > Pinales > Pinaceae > Picea > Picea glauca. The sequence continues at coordinate 6,440 of JZKD02S1950155.1, forward strand.
CACTTGGACTCCAGTTACTGCCCAAGATTTTCAAACCTTGAAGATGGCCATGTGCACCACTCTAGTCCTTTCCCTTCCAGATTTTACAAAGACCTTTGTGTTGGAATGTGATGCCTCAGGGAAAGGAATTGGTGTTGTCCTTATGCAAGAGGGTCGACCTTTGGCCTTTACTAGCAAGCAACTATCTGAAAGAAATCTAGGCAAATTCATATATGAAAAGGAAATGTTGACTATTTTGCATGTCGTTGATCTGTGGAACCCTTATCTATTGGGGAAATGTTTCCAAATTAAGACAGACCATCAAAGCCTCAAGTGTTTTCTGGAACAATGCATTTCCTCCCCCAAACAAAAAAAATGGGTGACTAAGCTCTTTAGATATGATTATGAGATCATTTACAAGAAAGGAAAAGACAATGTGGTTGTGGATTCAATTTCCTGAAAATATGAAGATGAAGGATCCCTCTTTTCTCTTTCATTCACTGTACCAGATTGGCTCCAAGCCATTTGCCAGGAATGGCTACAAGATCCCAAAAGTTCGTAGTTGAACCAACAATTGCAGTCCAATCCTGCAGCTTCCCTAGGGTACTCTTGGCTCCATGATGAACTTTGATACAAAGGGTGTTTGTATTTAAGTAAAAAATCAAAGCTTAAATCCACGATACTTTTTTAGCTTCATGCTACACCCACAGTAGGGCACTTTGGGTTCACCAAAACCTATGACAAGGTTAAACGTTCCTTTTTTGGAGATGGTATGAAATAGGACATTCATAATTTTGTCACTGAATGTGATGTGTGTCAACGCAACAAGGGAGAAACAGTCAAATCTCTGGGCACACTACAACCGCTTCTGATTCCACCTACTATTTTGAAGGATATCTCTATGGATTTTTTACCGTCTTACCCAAATCGAGAAATAAATCAGTCATCATGGTGGTTGTTGATCGCCTTTCCAAGTATGCTCATTTCTGTTCCCTTCAACACCCATTTACAGCATCCACGGTAGCTCAAATTTTCATGGATTAAGTCTTCAAGCTTCATGGCATGCCACACTCTATTGTTTCTGATCATGGCCCAACTTTCACAAGCAATTTTTGGCAAGAACTGTTCAAGATACAAGGCACTGATTTTCATCTTAGCACAGCTTATCATCCCTAGAATGATGGCCAAACGGAAGTTGTCAACAAGTTTTTGGAAACATATTTGAAGTGTTTTTCCTCGGAAAAGAAAAATCAGTGGGCTCAATGGTTACCCCTAGCTGAATGGTGGTAAAACACTTCATACCATACATCTACACGCATGACTCCTTTTGAAGCGGTAAATGGATGGAAGCCACCTTCAGTTATCTCATACTTATCGGGTGCCTCGAAGGTCCAAGCGGTTGAGCTAACACTTACAGCTCGAGAGGCTATTCTCCGTATCCTCAAAGAGAATTTGGTCATGGAACGGAATTGCATGAAGCAACAAGCAGATCAAGTTCTCTCTGAATGTCAATTTGCAGAAGGGGATCAGGTGTTTCTTCGACTGTAACCTTACAAGCAAACTTCCCTCAAGGTCGACCATTGTCAAAATCTAGTGACCAAATTTTATGGTCCTTATATCGTTCTCAAGTGTGTGGGACAAGTAGCCTATCGGTTAGCTTGCCCAGCCATTCGAAGCTACATCTTTTTTTTTCATGTTTTATGCTTAAAAAGGTGATTGGAGCTAAGTGCCAAATTCAAACCAACCTTGCAGAGTTAGCTGAAGAAGGATCCATTTGGCTATAGCCAAAAGCAGTTTTGGACTAGCATGAGCATCGCCTATGTTAGAGAACCATCAAGGAAGTGCTAATCCAGTGGAAAGATATAACTCCAGCAGATGCCACTTGGGAACCAACTACCATTCCGCAACAATTTCTTTATCTCAAGCCTTGAGGACAAGGTTGTTTTTAAAGGGGCGGCCATGTTAAGGTCCTAACCCGCACATAGGTAGAACAATATATTCGGATGGAATAAAGGTCAATATTAATAAGGCCTTTCAATAAAATAGAATAAGGCGGATGTAAGAAGACCTAATAGAAGCTTCTGCTTCTAGAAGGATATTCCTCTATATGCTTCTTTTTAGTATAAATAGGAGTCGAGGGTATGAGAACCCTAACTTGGATATTATTGTAATAGAGCCCTGCTCAACTAGAGGTTGCCCCCTCGAAGAGGCCCATTGCTTTCAGATTCAAAGTATTATTTATGTTATTATTCTCATATCATTTCAGTGCTATTGTGGTGAATGGTCTGGTTATATTGTTGTTATTTTTCCATTTCTAGCATTTTATTTATGTTCTGCATACAATTTATATCTGGTATATTACAGGGGCAGTAGCCCTGCCACATCCTACTAGCACTCTCGTCGTGGCTTGAGCTATAGGTTAATGATTACCTAGTTCGAGAGATCCATGATGTCGTGAGGGTAGACTGAGACAGTCGCTCATGACGATTCTAAGGGGCACTCAATAAGGCAAGGTCCTTATTCTTTAGGGGCCCTTAGTCTCCCACAAGGTCACTTGACGGAGTATTGACTCCAAGGGTTCGACGTCTACCAAAATCAGTCAAAAGGCAAGTGGCACCCTTGGAGCACATAGTGCATCTTGAATGGNATTAATAAAGGGGGGATTATGAAAAGAAAAGAGGGGAAATTAAATTCATAATTTAAAGGAGGATTAAATTATCTAAAAATCCAATTGTTGTCCATATGCAAAACTTGCTAAATTCAAACTTAGATAAAAAGAGGAATATAAATGAAAAAGGAATGTGGAACATAGAAAGTAATCTAGTCTAGAGAAATTTCCAAAAATGAACTCAACTAAACTTTAAGAAGGGTGTTAGTCATTAAAGGAAATTGAGGTAATAAAGGGACCACAAGGAGCATTTTTAGGAATGCTTTTAGGTGGGTGAGGGAAATTGGCAATTAAATTAAATTAATTAAATGAATTTTTGGTGCAACTAAGGGATTGGGTGACAAGTGTACGGGGGAGAATATTTCCTATTTAATTTTTAATAAACTAATTTAATGTGCAATTGGAAAGGTCACTAAGAGGAAATCTATTAAAGAAATGACAATGAAGAGGAAAGAGGACTCTTTGGCTAGCGTAAGGTTATGCTGTAGTATTTGACTTGACTGATTTTTCTTGTGGGAGTTGGGATACCCAGCTCGGATAAGAGTGGTAGATCGACCTTGCGAGGCGAGATGGGAGCTAGTTTTTCTCTGGTTTGTGTGTGTGGCCTCTTTGCGGCTCGGGGGCTCGGGGGGAAGAATAGTACCCCTAGCATTGGCAGGGAGGTACCGGTGAGGTCTCAGCTGTTAGCAACCAAGGAGTTGGACGGAGCGCAAGTGTGGGACAACAACTTCATAATCTTCACCTACTTCGTTGCCTTCGGTTACAGTATTCCTCAGTAAACTAGTAAATGTGAAGTGTTAAGTTTATTTTATTTTAAATTGAAGTCGCAATGCTTAATTATTTTGTATATATGTTTTTTGGATATTCTCAATGATCCTTGGGATCTTTCTTAGTGATGTTTATCGGTACTCAGCTATTTTTCTTACTTCGTTGTGTTGCTTTTCTTGCATTTATTCTCTGAGTGATCACCTTCTACCTTGTGTTTAATATTTAATGAATTTATAAGGTACTAGTATTTACCCTTCAACCACCAAGTTTTCCTTCTTACTTCACCCCCTTGGGGATAGAAGACCTGGGTTCTCTTCATATGGTTTGTCGTTCNAGAGTCAATGAACCTAGGTGCCTAGAAAACAATATCTTACCTTGACATGGTCAGCCTTAAATTAATTTTGTATAAGTAAAGTTTATTAAATTATAACCTTTCCTTAAAAATGTTTTTAAGCCTAGTTGAATTTGAAGCATAGGGCTAAGTAGGATAAGAGGACTAAAAACTAATTAAACAATTAATAAAGGGGGGATTATGAAAAGAAAAGAGGGGAAACTAAATTCATAATTTAAAGGAGGATTAAATTATCTAAAAATCCAATTGTTGTCTATGTGCAAAACTTGCTAAATTTGAACTTAGATAAAAAGAGGAATATAAATGCAAAAGGAATGTGGAACATAGAAAGTAATCTAGTCTAGAGAACTTTCCAAAAATGAACTCAACTAAACTTTAAGAAGGGTGTTAGTCATTAAAGGAAATTGAGGTAATAAAGGGACCAAAAGGAGCATTTTTAGGAATTATTTTAGGTGGGTGAGGGAAATTGGCAATTAAATTAAATTAATTAAATGAATTTTTGGTGCAACTAAGGGATTGGGTGACAAGTGTACGGGGGAGAATATTTCCTATTTAATTTTTAATAAACTAATTTAATGTGCAATTGGAAAGGTCAGTAAGAGGAGATCTATAAAAGAAATGGAAAAGAAGAGGAAAGAGGACTCTTTGGCTAGCGTAAGTTTATGTTGCAGTATTTGAATTGACTGATTTTTCTTGTGGGAGTTGGGATACTCAGCTCAGATAAGAGTGGTAGATCGACCTTGCGAGGTGAGATGGGAGCTAGTTTTTCTCTGGTTTGTGTGTGTGGCCCCTTTGTGGCTCAGGGGCTCAGGGGGAAGAAGAGTACCCCTAGCGTTGGCTAGGAGGTACCGGTGAGGTCTCAGTGGTTAGAAACCAAGGAGTTGGATGGAGCGCAAGTGCGAGACAACCACTTCAGAATCTTCGCCTACTTCGTTGCCTTCGGTTACAGTATTCCTCAGTAAACTAGTAAATGTGAAGTGTTAAGTTTATTTTATTTTAAATTGAAGTCGCAATGCTTAATTATTTTGTATATATGTTTTTTGGATATTCTCAATGATCCTTGGGATCTTTCTCAGTGATGTTTATTGGTACTCAGCTATTTTTCTTACTTCGTTGTGTTGCTTTGCTTGCATTTATTCTCTGAGTGATCACCTTCTACCTTGCGTTTAATATTTAATGAATTTATAAGGTACTAGTATTTACCCTTCAACCACCAAGTTTTCCTTCTTACTTTACCCCCTTGGGGACAGAAGACCTGGGTTCTCTTCATATGTTTTTTTGTTCCATCTAAATCAACACTCCATCCTCATAAGGTCAAATACTAAAGGTGTTCGTCACTAACTCTGATACTCAATTTTACTAGTAAGTGTTGTTGGATCATGTTGTCATTGATGCCAATGGTTTGTCATTGATGCCAATGGTTTGATTACTTGGGAGATTGTTGGATCATATGTCATTGATGTAAATGGTTTGGTTTGA
>JZKD02S1950156.1:8828-21624 GCA_000966675.3 Picea glauca
TTTTTTCATTATATTGATTCTTTATCTTTATTATTTTCATATTTTCACATCCATAATTTAATTAACATTTTTATAAAATTTACAACCCACAATCAAATAAATGAAAACAATTAAAAAAAAAAAAATCAAACGTAAAGGAAAGTTAAACAATTTATTCCTTAAGAATGATACAATTACTTATTTCATAAACCATAAATCATGGAGACACTTTATTATGAAAACCATCATCATTGCTTTGATCCAAAATGTGAAATATTTGGTTAAGTTGAATTTTGAATTTTCATTATGTTGATCAAAATTTGGTCATCTATATTTTCTTGCTCTTGGATTCATAAAATTTTTGATATAAACATAAGATTTTTTGAACTTTTATAAGCTTATTTTTCATCCCTTAGTTTCATCTTAGCCACACATTTTTTGGATACATAATCCATTTCGTATGCCTAACTTATTCAATATCTGGTCTAGAGATCCAATTTTGAAAAATCTTTCTAAATATCATATTCTTCTATTCTTTTTCAAATTTTGGCTAAGTATTTTCATCACTTATTTCTCTCACCTTTCACCTCTATCCATCTCAACACTTAACCGTTTTTCTCCTTATATCTCCACCCTCTCCACTCCCTTATCCTTTGTCCTCCCATACTTAGCCATATTTCAAGCCATATTTAAATCTATGGTGGGGGGCGGCCACCCACCACATTCCTTCACCCTTCCCTCTCACCTTCCTCACCCCCGCTTCTACTTTATACATTTCTCCTCCCTCACTTCTGTCGTCTACATTTCTCCCCTTCCCCCCTAAATACTCATATCATCATCGGGTTGGTGGGTTAATGGGTTTGCGAACCTTCATCTCCACCCACTTGCTCATGTGATAAGTCCGCTACTACACTTAGCCATTTTTCAATTGCGCAGGTTCATGGGTTCAAGCCCTCATCCTCCATTTTCCGTGACCTTCACTTTGCACATCAAGTTCCATGATTTACATTTCGACCATCAGCCTTGTCATGGGTGTCGATCTCCAAAGTATTTCATTCCTCTTGCATGCAAATCCAGCCGATTGTTTCATGGGTTCCTGGGTTCACGAGTTCTTGAAAATTTTTATAATCAAATTCTCTCTTGTTAATCCCCACAACCTACAAACTACCCCCTTGAATTATTCCACCCACAATTTTCCCTCATCCCCTCTCGTCACATCTCCCATACTTAGCTAAATTCTCAAAGCTATTCCAAGGCATGAAAACTAGCGAATGAGAATATGTCACATGGCAATGAATGAGGTCATGACACATCGAAAATAAACATTGGAGATATGTGGAAACATATAATTTGAGAAATATGACGTGATATTATTGAATTAATCATCATGGTGATCAGGCGTGAGGTGGACAACGATGGGATTCCAAAAAAATATTATTTTATTTGACAATTTTCCAAGGGTTGAATCCTCCAAGCTCCATAATTTCTTTTCTTCTTTTGTTTATTTCCAAGTGTATCAAACACTTAGTATTATATATCATGAAGAATATAATATCCCAATTCATGTGGGATATGCTTTTAAACCAAAAAATTCAATTTTATTAAGGGAAGCACAAAATTCATCCAAGGGCCCACATTTGCCCATCAATTTGGTTCGACAGTGGTTGAGTGTTGATCTTGCAGAGGCTATAACATGAGCTATGGGTGTCATAATCACGGAAACGTTATACCATTGGAAAGGTATTTATATGTAGAATATGGTGGTATATTTTTCAAGTGCTGAAAGTTGATACATTGTCCTCATAAATTAAAATATATGTTAGATTCATTTTTATTGGGCCTGCATGAAAACTCAACTTCATGAGCTCATATCTTGAGATCCAGGCGAAGGATTTGCACAAACTTTGTATAGTTGTAAATATAAGATGATGAATATCACATAAGAAGTGATTTATATGGCTAAAAATTTGATTATCATTCCCAGAAAATTAAAATATAGTCCTCCTATTTTAAATGGGAAATTAATTAAATTGTGAAAATAAAAGTTTATTTCAAAAAAATCATTAAAAAGGGAAAGGGACCCATTTTAGATATGTATATATTTATGATATAATTTCATTAATTATGAATTAACAAGCAACTAATTAAATGGAATGTTTCAAGAAGAAACTTTTATGAGAATTTCAAGAGAAGAAGAAAATCCTAAGTACTCAAGTAGTTAGAAAATTATTTCTTAAAAAAAGAAGACATGCTTCATCAATGGTTCCAATATTCAGTATTGTGAGAGGAGAAGGGAAGAATATCAGAGGAATAATAAGGTACATCCATGGATACACAATCAATATTTTGATTAAAAGAAAAAGATCTTCATATTATCCATTATGTCTTTCTTCTACACCACTTCTAATAACTTTATGTTTGAATTTCAAAGTTGGGCACAAGGATAAGTTGTTAAGTGTTTTTCTTGTATTCTTATATTATCATGGAGTATTTGCCACAACATACATGTATGACAAATTTTTGGTAATGAAGAACATTTCTCATTAATAAACTCCACAAATAATTGCTTTAGGGTTGATCTTGATTGTATCTTGTAACTTTGAGTTTTAAGTATAATATATTTGAGGTTGATCTATCAATTTCTCTTTTATTACTAATTGCGGTACTCTATTAAAATTCTTTGATATGATCAAATAATTCTCTCTTATTTCTCATGAAGAAGATATGGATGCATCTATATATTATTAAGAAGATTGTGTGTGATGCTTATCACAAATTAATTCTGATGTTGAAGGTCTCCTTCAATCTTTTCTTATTGTAAAAAGACTTTTGTTGCACATAAAGATCATATTGGGTTATTGAAGAACCATTTTCATATAAATCCAAGCAATAAAGATTTGGTGTTTGCTACCTAGCACTCTCCCTAATCCAAGATATTCAAAGATATATCTTTTAGCCAAAGAGGAGAACCACCTCTCTAAAAAAAAGGAGGGACTAATATCCTCATGAGGTTGTTGTTTCAGTCCTAACAAATTCAAGCGTCAACACATTCAAAACAACTTAATGATTAATTAGGTAGTGTTTAGATCATGGGGACAAACAAAAATCATATTATTTAAAGTACAATATCAATATGTACCCAGGGTTGTAAGGTTATGGGATTATTAATCAATAATTACAAGGTTATGAGATTATTAAATTGTACACTATATTTGAAAGGTATACTTCAATTCTTGCACCCTAAGGAATATGGAAGGTGTGGAATAATAACACTCTTTGGAAAAAGATAAAATATAGTAAATATGGCTTTACAAGAATGCAAATCTTTGTTTTGAATTTAATAATCATGGAAGGTGTGGAATAATAACACTCTTTGGAAAAAGAGAAAATATAATAAATATGGCTTTACAAGAATGCAAATCTTTGTTTTGAATTTAATAATCATTCATTAGACTTGGGCTTCACACTATTCCACATTACGAAATAAAGTACCAAGAGAAGGAGACCTCGGCTGCACACTATTCCAATTATGAAATAAGATACTAATGGATATATTTATATAATATAATATTTTATTTTTTTACATTTTTATATGTAATTATATAGTGTTGATTAGTGTTTTTTTAATGTTAAAAGATAAATAGGAAATATTTTAAAGGTTAAATTTTATTTATTTGTTAATTTGTCATTTTTTTTTATAAATGATTTCCTTAAAACTATTTTATTCTAATTTTTTTTGTCGTGTAAAACTATATAAAATCTTTAAAAAATTGAATATTTTTATAAGAATATTTACAAATAATTTATGGGTGCTATTTTAATAATTAGTAAAATTTGATAAGTTTTTTAAACTTTAAGATAAATATGGATCCTTAAAATTTTCCAAATAAATAAATAAAAATCTTTTAATATAATTGAGATTATAAAGATAATATAAGAGCATAAAGCTCATATTCAAATGCTTCATCACCTACTAACACGATTATCAAAATTAAATGTCTATTTTTAACCATTGTATAACTTATGAGAGGGACAATGCAAACAAATTATGTAATTCACAAATTACTTAAGATGAAGGTAATTTGAATAGACAAGCATGCACAATAATAAAGAGAAAAATAGAGAAGTGAGAATTGGATTTTGAGGTGATCCTCCTGTATAGTCCTTATTCTATGAAAGTGTCACTTTGGCTTATTATCCTTTCTTCCCATTAGAATTTAAACTTGTTGAAACTCTCAGAATATCATCTCCAAGTTATCTTTCCTTAGTCCCCTTCCTTAGATGGCTCTCACACAAGTGCTAGATTGTATTATGGCTTGGCTTAATGCCTTGCCACTTGTTTGAACTAGAAAATTGAATTGTACCAATTAAGATTGGAGATGGCCACACCATTTCCACCTCGTTTTTCTTTCTCCAATCAGGGAGTCCATTTCTCCAATAATATTTTTCCCTTATGAGTTCTCTTTCGACATTCACAATTCCTTATTTTTTTAATTAGATATCTCATATTTATAACTTATTTGCTATTACATTCGTTAATATCCGAGCATAAAAGAATCAAATTTTTATTAAATAAAAGGAGTTGTTTGATGACAAAGAATAATAATTTCATTCTCCCATGTACTATAATATATATATATTTTTTCCTCTTAACATATTTATGAGAATTTTGAAATCACCTTTTATTATTAAACATTTAATTTTCAATTTTCGTATTAAATTAATGTTTTCTATTATTTAATTCTTCCTCTTTTATTATCTATTCCATAATTATGCAGGAGCATCGTTCCACCTCAACAATGCGTCAGCTAACCAATACATCAAAGCACATTCAAGGAGATGAGAGACGCCAACCCTGTTGTTTTGCCCTCATTTTTAAATTTCAAATGTAATATTTAATGCAATTAAATGATGTAAGGCTAGAAGATCCAAGTTGATGCCTTTGTGCATGCAGGAGATAAGGTTGCCTTTAATGACTAACATGATGATAGGATCTAGATCCAATTTGGACTAGATGGCCATTGAATGTAATTCAATGCAATTGATGAGAGTAGGTGAGTTGGAAGGAAGGCTCGAGGAGCCCCTCTTTTGTAAAAATCCTTGTAATAAATTATTCAATGATTGAAGGATAAGAAGAAGGAGAAGAGAGAGTTGAGACTCAGTTGCAGTCCAAGATCATGTATTGTAATTGACATTTTGATATTAATACAAATAAACAGATTTCATTGTTTATGAGTTCCTGTGTTTTATGAATGTTATCTGTGTGTTATGAATATATGTTGTAGATGAATGTGTTAGGTTTCATCTACAGGGATAGACATAATTCACTATATATTTGAGAGTTGTTAAATTATTCTAGGTTCTTTAGGCTAAATGAAAGGAGTGCATGACAGAGTATTGGGAACTATGTGAGCCAACTCAAGTAGTGCGTATCTGAACTCTTTCAAGTCAGAGGAGAATGTGCTAGAAGGGCATACCAGAACATTTACAGAATCAAGAGGAGCCTTAAGGTTTCTGAACACCTTGGAGGGGAAAGTATGTGCAGGAGAAAGCACAACCAGAGTTGTTGAATACTCTGAGAGCTCTACCAGGTGGGCATCGAGTAGGTGTAAGGGTGCATAAGAAGAAATCTATTTCGAGTTCAGAGGAAGAGAGAACTGCCATGGAGAAGACACTCGAGAGTTACTGAACACTCTAGTAAATAGACATGAGAGATAATTCAGAGTATCTTAACACTCTGAAGGAAAGGATCAGCAAGGATCACTTCGAGAAGGTTCAGAGAGTGCACATAACCAACACGTTCTAAAGTGTTGGAGAAGTTGTAGGAACCAGAGTTGTCGAACACTTTTTAGGAAATCTTTGAAAGTGTGCATTGAGCAGATGCAGGAGATGCATCAGTGAACCTAAAGGATTTCAGGAAGTAGGAGGAAGACTTGTGCAAGGGGTGCACTAGGCCAACACTCAGACGAAGTGTTGAAAGACAACCATTTGAAGGCTCAGTCAAGTGCAAGGAGTGTGTCATAGGTAAAGTAGTTCCAATTTACAAGCTCAGGAGGAAGAGCTTTGGGTCGCTAGGAGGGAACCAAAAATTCCCTTGAAGGACATAGAAGGGTCGAGTCCCTCATAGATTCGAGCAAGAAAAATATCAGGAGGAAAAGCACTGTCAAGAACCAGAAGTTGGGCTTGCAGAAGAAATCTCAAAGGCCACAACCTTTGATACTTAAGAAATTTTCCCAATTTTGGGAGAAAGCCAAATCTTGCGTGGAGTAGTTCTAGTAGCCATCAGATTAGCTACAAAGGATGAGATCTAGACCATTGAATTCCATGTCCAGACACCATCAAGGAGCATGTGGAAGAGAGAGACAGATCCCCACCGTCGGATCCGATGCAAAGGACCAACAACCGTTGGATCCAGAGGTAAGTGTACGAAATTTAATTCCTTTTTTTTTAAGTGCATAGGAGAGCGGGATATCCAAAGTCCCAGAGTCCTAAAGTAGATTGAGATTTTTCATCGTTAAGAGAGACAGGTGGCTGAAGATATGGAAGTTTGGAGTAGAGGCACTCTGGGAGAATCTAGGTGAGTAGCAAGTGAAATCGCCAAAGTTCCGAAGCCCGGAGCTCATCTCAGTTGTTGGTGCTGGGAAGGGACACATGGAGGGAGATCTGAGACTCCAGACGAATTGCACTGCGGGATATTTCAAACACGGTGGTCGTAGAATCGCTGAAGTCCCGAAGTGCCGAAACAAATCCTGGCCATTGATTGTGTGGAGGGCATGTGGCACCATATTGTGGAGTTCAGAAGGAAGTACTCTGGAAGAAAGGGGGTGCAGAAGGTGGAATAACTCCCAAATTCGCAGGGAGCCAGAGCATATCTGGGTCATCCATTGGTAAGGACATGTGTCACGCGATTCTTCACTATGGAGCATAAGTACTCAGGAAGAATTTAGGAGTGGAGGTGAAAGAACTCCCAAAGGGATGGGAGTCGAAGTAGATCTAGACCGTCCAAGTTGAGAGGACATGTGTCAACAAATATTGCAATTCAGAGAAAAGGAACTCCAGAAGAAATGTACCAAGGTAAGTAAAAAGATCCCAAAGGGTCGAGAGCTAGAGAAATCCTAACCGTCAATCGGGAAGAGCTATGTGGCAGTAGATTATTAACTTTGGAGGAGAGCCACTTCAAAGGATTTGAAGTTTGGTGCTTCGTAAATCCCCGAATCCAGGAGAAGTGGAGGAGATATCAACTGTCCATCAGTTGGAGACATGTGGCATTATATCTCGTACTTCATAGGTCACACACTCCAGAGGAAAGTGGATTTGAGTGGCATGAAAACTCCCGAAGGCTGGAGTGTTGAAGTCTTACCAAGTCATCCATTGGAAGTGGATAGGTGTCAATAGATCGCGTACTTCGTATGTTTTTCACTACGGAGGATTTGAGTGGTGGTTGGTCTAGAATTTGTCGAAGCGTCGGAGCTCGGAGTTTTCATGGACCGTTGATCTGTGAGGCGTCGTGTGGAGGATGGAGGTTCACTACGTTGGAAAGTCACTACAGAAAAATTAGCGACAGGAGAAGTGAAAACACTCAGATCCTGAATCTCTGAAGATCCCTTTGAGTAGGCACCTAGTCCTCGCCCGAGGTCACAATAAAGGAGACGGGCCTAGTGGAAGGAGCTAGTGCTCGCTAGTTTAAAATTTCCAAGAATGCTAGGAAAAGTGATGAAGACCCCCTATCTCTCCGAAGGGTTGCATGACATCCTAATCAGGATCTTCTGGTTCCGGAGCCGAAATGGCTCTTCTGGTTCCAAACTGGAACCCTTCGAACCAACACATAGGTCCCTCACTAATGCTCAGTTGGCTTTTCCAAGTGCCAAGTGTGAGCTCCCACTGCACATGACCAAGAACCGTGACCTCCGACTAGGCTCAGGTTCCAGCGCCTATTCCTTCGGGTTTTTCATTTTGCGAAATCAGGGTACAAGGGGTATCCCTTCTCTTTGGAATCCCCGATTGCCAAAATACCGTAATCCCGATGACCCGAGATCTATGGCTCAGATCTCTCTCTCGGATCGACGGATATGCTTATTTTTGCATTTCGCGTTTTGTGAAATCAAGGTACAAGGGATATCCCTGCTCCTTGGAATCCCCGATTGCCGAAATGTCGAAATCTCGATGACCCGAGATCTACGGTCCACGTCCAACCTCGCTATTTCACAATTTCATGATTTGGGGTTTTGGGAGACAAGGACCTCTGTCACCACTCCTTGGAATCCCCGGTTGCCGAAATTATGAAGTCTCGATGACCCGAGATCTACGGTCCACGTCCAACCTCGCTATTTCACTATTTCACGATTTGGGGTTTTGGGAGACAAGGATCTCTGTCCCCGCTCCTTGGAGTCCCCGGTTTCTGAAATGTCAAAATATCTTGGCGTTCAATCAATGGCTCACAATAATCCCTGAGATCTACGGTCCACACCCAACCTCTCTATTTCGCTATTTCGTGATTCAAGGTTTTGGGAGACAAGGGCCTCTGTCCTTCCAACTCACGATACCCAAAATCGCGATGTGGATGAACGGTCTAGATCTTCCTTTGATCGATGGTTTCTATCCCTCCTGAGCTTTGGATGTCAAGAAGCCCTCATCGCTAAACTTCGCGTAGCTCCACCTTATCCAACAGCTTGCGGGGTTTCGATGTTTCTCCTCGAGGAATTTCCACCGTCCGTTCAGATCTCTGAGATTCACCCTCACCGCTAACCTCCTCGCAGTTCCACCTTATCCAATGGATTGCAGGGTTTCGACATTTCTCCTTGAGAGATTTTACTCACTTCAGACTTAGAATATTTTCCAAGTCTTCAAAGACTCGGTCTTTGCTTCTTCCTAGGAGATGGATTTTTCTGGGTCTCGGTAACGCTTCTCTGAAATGTTATTCCTCTTGAGCTTCACCTTGTGTAGGCCTCGAATTCCCACGCACTCCTTGCGTCTAAGGGATTTATATAACTCAGATCCAAGGGGTTTCTCACAAAGAGATTCCTGTTGATCTCCTGGTGTACTCTCCTTGCTCGATGCACACCTTGCAGAGCTTCAATGAAGAGAAACAATTGAAACTGGAAAACTCACAGTCACCGTTTCATTCACTTATTTATGGGACACAAGAATAACAGAAAAGACAGGAAAATGTAAACACAACTGCACAAAACACATTTGGATCAATTTTCCCTTTTGTTATATTCACAAGTGCCCAATGGCTACAAAATACATTCAAATTACAGTGACTCAAAAACTGAGATCTCCTGCTAACTTGCAGTTCTCCCTTACCGTTGATTTCTCTCTGTGTTGCAGCTAACCCCAACTGGGCATACAAACTTCTACTTAACTCAAAAAGATTTATAGGGTTTCCCCTGGCTACTTGCCTACTCTAAAATTCATCCTACACTATCTTAGTTTAGTCGCATTCCAGAGCCGTAGTGGAAACTCCTGCTCTGTTTATGATTTTCAAAACGTGCCTCAAAGGGTAAAATTCAACACTGGTTCAAGCGTGCCTCTAAAGGTAAATTCTGGCGTTGAGTGAAGGTGGATTTCAAAATCGGTTGTAACTGCCCACGTTGAAGTTCTGGAAGAAATCTGACGTGTTGAGTGGTTCCACCTCTACACGCTTGCCAATGATGCTCCTGCATCATACTCCCCTTGACAAACATTCATGGATCCCTGTCCATGAGCTCCTCTACTAAATTTCCCTGCTTCTGGATAGCAGCTTCATTTTCCCAACTGGCATCTTCTATTGGGTGTCCCTTCCATTTGAACAAATATTCAAAATAACTCTTCCTCCTAGTCTTCTTGCCAATCCTCTGATCAATAATTTTCTCCATCTACGACGTTTCTTCCACAGATATCTGTTTCTCCCACTGAACTTTTCCTTGAGCTTTTGACCCTTCCATTTCATCTTTCCTATATGGATACAGGTCTGAAACATTGAATATGGGTGAAATTCCCACACCATTTGGCAGCTCAATCTCATAGGTGTTTGCATCAAACTTCCTCAAGATCTTATAGGGTCCTATATTTTTCATCTTCAACTTGTTGTATGTTCCCCTAGGGAATCTTTCCTTCCTGAGATGTGTTAAAACCTGATCTCCTACTTCAAATTGAAGTTCCCTGCGATGTTGATCAGCTTTGTGATTGTATTTCTGATTAGAACTCTCCAACTATCCTTTGATATAGCTATGGAGTCACTCCATCTCTGCAGCAAAATCCTCTGCTCCAGCGCTCCTAATCTCACCCTGTTCCAAGTCTCTCAACTTAGACACTCCCATGGGTTGAATTCCATAGAGTATTTGGAATGGGTTCCTTCCAGTGCTCCTATTTGGTGAGTCATTGTATGCAAATTCTGCTTATGGCAGAATCTGATCCCACTAGTTATGATGTTCAGTAACTAGACTCCTTAATAATTTCCCCAAACCTCTATTTACCACTTCAGTCTGCCCATCTGTTTGAGGGTGATCATCTGAGATGAAGGAAAAAATTTTCCCCGTCTTCTTCCACAGCGTCCTCCAAAAGTGACCAACAAATTTTGTGTCTCTGTCTGAGACAATGCTCCTGGGTAGGCCATGAAGTCTCACAACTTATTTGAAAAATAGATTTGCAAGATGCGTTGCATCACTGGTCTTCTAGCATGGGATGAAATGTGCCATATTTGAAAATCTATCCACCACCACAAATATGGAATCGAATCCTCTTTGTGTTCTTGGCAATCCCAACACAAAATCCATTCTTATTACATCCCAAGGCCTCTCTGGTATTGGCAATGGTTGATACAACCCAGTGTTCTATCTTTTCCCCTTAGCATGCTGGCAGATTCTACATGTGTTCGCAAAATTTATCACTTATGTTTTGATACCTGGCCAATAGTATGAGTTGCTCAGCTGTGAAAACGTTTTATCATGGATGAAATGTCCAACCAATCCTCCGTTGTGTTTTTCATTTAGAAGATTATCCCTTATTGAGCATTTTGGTATGCACAACTGATGTCCTCTGAACAACAGTACTTCCTGAATCATGTATTATGTCCACTGACTTCTATCTCTCAACACAGGATTAGCACATGCCTCATGTGCCTCCTTGAAATCTATATCATCATGATACATGTTCTTAAGGTGTTCAAACCCCAAGGTCTTCACCTGGAATTCCTGCATGATCAAACATCTCCTGCTTAACGCATCAACAACCTTGTTAGCATTCCCAACAATATGTTTTATAACAAAAGTAATTTTTTTCATAAATTCAACCCATTTTGCATGCCTCTGGTTCAATTTTTCCTGTCTGGTTATGAATTGTAAATCTTGGTTATCATTGCACAAGAAAAATTCTTGCGAGACAAGATAATGCCTCCATTTCTTCAAAGCTTGAATTATGGCATAAAACTCCTTGTCATATGTGGAGTATTTCTTCTTAGTCTCATTCAACTTCTTGCTAAAATAGGCAACAGGTCGATTTTCCTGACTCAGAACTGCTCCTATTGCAACTCCACTTGCATCACATCTTACCTTAAATGTCTTCCCAAAATTTGGCAAGACCAGAATTGGTCGTTCTGTTATCTTCTCCTTCAGTATATTGAAGCTCCTTTCAGCCTCCTCTATCCATTTAAAATATTTGTGCTGCTTCTTCACTGTATCCATCATGGGTGCACAAATCTCACTGAAGTCTCTAATGAAATTTCTATAAAAACTTGCTAAACCATGAAACCTCCTTACCTCGAACATGCTCCTTGGTGACAACCACTCCCTGATCGCTTTCACCTTCTCTGGATCCATCTTCAGTTCATTCAAAGAGACCACGAAACCCAAATAAATGAGTTATGTCTTCAAAAAAGAGGACTTCTTCAAATTGATCAACAACTTCTCCTACTGTAGCCTACTCATTACTAGCGTTAGGTGCCTCAAATGCTCCTCTTTAGTCCCGCTAAAGATCAGTATATCATCCAGATATACAACCACGAACTTGCCAATTAAATATTTTAGAATTTCATTCATCAACCTCATAAAAGTACTTGGGACATTTGTTAAGAAAAATGCCATAACCAACCACTCATATAGACCTTCGTTAGTCTTAAAGGTTGTTTTCCATTCATCACTTTCTCTCATTCTAATCTGGTGATATCCACTTTTCATATCTATCTTAGAAAAGAAATTTGCTCCACTTAACCAATCCATTAAATCATCCATTCTTGGTAAGGGAAATTTGTACCTGACGGTGATCTTGTTGATGGCTCTTGAGTCTGTTCACATTCTCCATCCTCCATCTTTCTTTGGGCTTAACACAGTTGGTACTGTGCATAGGCTCAAACTTTCTCTGACCAAACCCTTATCCAACAATTCTTGGACTTGGTTCTTCACCTCCTCATTTTATCGAGGTGTTAATTTGTATGTTGCCTTGTTCGACAAGCTTGCTCCTAGTATCAAGTCGATATGATGACTAATACTCCTGATGGGTGCCAATGAGTTTGGTATCTCATTCACCACTATAACAACAAAATTATCCAGCAAATCCTGAACTTCTTCAGAAAAATCATCCATTGACGTACTTGTAAGGATGACTCTACACTTCCTCACCACAAAAAACTGCATCTCCTATTCTTCCTTGACTTCTTTCAGGAGTTCCTTCCCACTCATGAGAAGTATGCTTGTGATGGCTTCCTCTTTCTCTCTCTTCTCCTCTATTGGCAGCAACATATGTGTCCTACCATTCTTCTCCAATGTATATGTATTCTTCGTTCCATCGTGAATGACATTTCTGTCAAAATGCCATGGTCTTCCCAACAAAATGTAGCATA
>JZKD02S1950156.1:51682-67236 GCA_000966675.3 Picea glauca
GTGATACACTGAAATAAAGTGAGGAAAGAGGGAAAACCTCATGGGAACCCCCCCCCCCCTAAAGGTACAATGTATCTAAAAAGAAGCATTACAGTTGCTAGGAAACTGTGTCCTTCACTCCAAGATGAACTTGCAGAGAATGGGACTTCTTCTTAGTGAAGGTCTTGGTGAAGATGTCTGTTGTCTGTGTTGTTGAAGGAAATAATTATAGGCCGATTATCCCCTCATGTACTAAGTAATGCATGTAGTGCATGTGGATATCTATGTACTTCATTCGCTGCCTCTGAACTAGATCTCTACAGAACTCCAGAGTGCTCTAGTTGTCACACCAGATGACGATCGGCTGATGAAACTGAATGCCCAACTCAGTGAGAAAATGTTGTAGCCACATAGCTTGAATGGTTATGTTAACTACCCCTTTGTACTCTTCCTCAGCTAAATATAGAGCAATGGCACCTTGCTTATTTCTCGACCAACAGATAGGCCTAGAACCAAGACTGAGTGAGTAACCAAATGTGGACTTACGATCATTGCTATCGCCAACCCAGTCAGAATCAATAAACCCAATGAGGTATACTATAGTGTCTGTTGCATAATGAATCCCAAAGGTGATGGTGCCTTATATGTATCAAAGGATACGCTTTGCATCCTTCCAATGTAGCTCATCCGACTTCTGCATGAACCTGAAAACTATGCCAACTGCATAGGAGAGGTCTGGTCTGGAGTGTGTGAGATACAACAATCTCCCGACTAGTTTTCTGTATAGTGTTATGTCAACCAGTGGAGTCTCCCAACCATCCTCAAGTTTGACTTCTGATAGGAAAGGGGTCGGAGCAAACTTGCAGTCTGTCATGTGAAATCTCTCAAGGAGATCTTGTGCATACTTGGCCTGAGACATTTTGATGTCTGAGATAGTCTTTCATAAAAAACCTGTCATGTAGAATCCTCTTGATTGCAGCAATCGTTGAAGTTGAGCAACCGATGATCATCAAATCATCAACATACACAACTAAAAGTAGAAGTGAATCAGTCGTCATGAGCATGTAGATATTCAGGTCTGATTTACAATGTACAAATTTTTGTGACAAAAGGTAGGAGTCCATCTTGGCATACCATGCCCTCAGACCCTGTTTGAGGCCATAAAGAGACTTCTTCAGTCGACAAACCAAAGATGAGTCCTTCATAAATCCCTGGGGATTCTCCATATAGATCTCCTCAAAAAGATCACCATGAAGAAATGCATTCTTCACGTCCATTTGATGGACTTCCCATCCCTTGGCTGTCGTAATGGAAAGTTCCAATCGTATGGAATCCATCTTCACTATTAGAATGAAGGTATCATCATAGTCAATACCATGCACCTGCTGAAAGCCTTTGGAAACAAGCTTGGATTTGTATCTTCTAATTTATTCATCTACTGTTCTCTTGGTCCTATAAACCCTTCTGCATTTGACAAGTTTCATCCCAGAAGGAAGGGGAACCAGATCCCAAGTCTGGTTCTCGAGGAGGGAGTTGTACTCCTCCTACATGGCGGATTCCCAAAAGGGATTTCTAGCAGCCTCGCCATAAGACTATGGATCTGAAGACTAAACCAAGAAAATATGCCTAGAGGGAAATTGTTCAGTGGTAGTGAGTGCAACAGAAGGTTCCTCGAAATCAGATCGAGTCCTCCTAGTATTGATTGGATCACCAACGAGATCCCCTACATTTTGAAGAGTAATTTGTGCCCATTTCGGCCTCTGCTCTAGCTCTGCAACTGCATATGGATTCTCT
Organism: Picea glauca; assembly: GCA_000966675.3. NCBI lineage: Eukaryota > Viridiplantae > Streptophyta > Pinopsida > Pinales > Pinaceae > Picea > Picea glauca. The sequence goes on from JZKD02S1950156.1 coordinate 53,456, forward strand.
CACTCTGCATCTAACTATACTAACTCTGAATCTGAATCATATGAGTCCTCTAAATCATAACTCTCGTCTGAAGAAGAGCATGTGCATGCTCATCATCTTAGACAGGTGGAAGAATGAATGTGTCTGCATGGGTTTGCTGAGGTACATGAGAGACACTTTCCTTGAATTGGACACTACGCTCAATGATGAGCCGGTCTGAGGAAAGATCAATAATCCTATATCCCTTCACACTGTCAGGGTATCCAAAAAAAGTACACTCAGTTCTTTGTGGATCAAGTGCCTTCCTCTTTTCAGAGGGAATCTGGGCCCATGCACGTGAACCGAAAATGCGAAAGTGGGTCACTTCCGGTTTAAGGCCTCTCTAAGCCTCGTAGGGGGTATTATCCTTGAAATATATATGGGGAGATATGTTTTTGGTGTATGTTGCACAATTAAGTGCTTGAACCATAGTATTTGTGGTAGTGACTTTGCATGCAACATGAAAGATGCCATCTCCTTTAGAGATCTATTTTTTTTGCTCAACAACTCCGTTTTGTTGCAGAGTATAGGGAACTGTGTGCTGCAACTGAATCCATGCCTCATGGAAAATATCATGGATATCATGACTGACATACTCTCCCCTGTTATCAGTTTGGAGGACTTTGATCTTCTTTCTGGACTATCTCTCAACCAGGGCATTGAAATCTTTGAGGTTTTCAAAATACCTCGGATGTTTTTCTGAGAAAGTAGATCCATGTAAAACGTGAGAAGTCATCAACAAAAATGAGAACAAACCTCTCTTTGCTGATGGATGGATGCAGAAAAGGACCCATAAGGTCACTTTGGATCAGATCTAAAGGCACAAAATCTCTCTGAGATTTTCCATTGTCGAATTTCTCTTGAGGGTGTTTTTCGAGAACACATCCCTCACATAATCCCTTGGAGAAATGGATGTATGGTAGACCATAAACCAATATTTTCTTTCTAATATGTTGCATATATATGAAATTAAAATTTCCAAACCCTTCATTCCATATCCTACTACTTTCATTAGCATGAGTAAGAAGTAAAGCAGAATCAGGTTCAATGAATTTAGAAAATGTATACAATCTAGACTGACTATTTACCTCACGGGTAGTAACCCTGGAGTTGGTTTGAATTTCATAGATGTCCACGAAATTTGATGTGAATATGACTTTCTTTCTAGTGCCAGAATTCATCATTTGATACACGAAGAGAAGGTTGACAAAAATTTTGGGAACGTGCAACACATTCTCAAAGTTTTCGTTGGTGAGTTCAATCCTTCCTTTGTCGGTGACTTTGATAGAAGAGTTTTCCGCCATCAGAATAAGAGAACCTTTGCATGCATCCAATGAAGAATAGACTTATTCTGAGGAATTCATGTAATGTGATGCTCCTGAATCCACGATCCAAGCATCAGGAGAGGAATTGATGGAAATCAAGTCATGGCTAGAATTTCCTTTCTTGGGATTCAGATCTTTTGGCTTCCTCTTCTTGGCACCCTGGGGGATGCGATCTCCAAGGTTGTTTTGATGAAGTATTTGAGACATTAGATCTATTTTCTTTTTCATGCATGCGGATTCTGGATGGAATCCTTTGTGATAGTATGTGCATTTCTCCCCTTTTCTTCCCTTTCCACCTTTGGATCCGAAGGCATTGGTAAAGGGCTTTGAGTACCCTTCTTTCTTTGTATGTGCATGAAATTTCATTTTGTATTTATATTTATATTTCTGATGTTGATGGCTTCCATCTTGCGTAGTAAGTGCATGCGCCTTTGGGCCTTTGATTTTTCCCATGTTGATGAGCTTGGTTTTCTCTTGTGTCAGGGATTCGATAAAGTCCCCAAGAGAAGGCATCTTCCAGGTGACTCTAAAGGTGAATCTAATAGAATATAATGTTGATACGAACACAGAGAATTCAAGAGAAAGTTTGGAGATAATTTTGAGAACCATTTGTTTCTCCTCCTTATATTTATCAACCACTCAAGCTTTGAGTTGTGACGGTAAATCTTTGAATTTTATAAAGAAATATTGGATATTGTCGAAGATTTTTGGATCCAATGTGAGAAAATCCACCTCTAGAATGTGTACCCTCATCTCATCCTCTTTTCCAAATAGCCCTCCCAGGGTGGTCCAAGATTCATTGGGAGTCTTATAGGAAGATATGTGAAAAAGGAGATCCAGAGAAATAAGACTGCAAATTGTTCCGAGTACTTCATCCATGTGATTTAAATACTTGGATCTTTCTATGGCTGATGTTGGTTATGTACCTGTATTCAAGGTTAACCTGTACAATCCTCTGTTTTTTAGATGAATCATTATTCTCTCCTTCCATCCAAATTAGTTGTAAGGTGTAAGAATGAATTCTTTTTGGAAATCCATCTTTTCGTTGTCTTCAATATTTTGTACCTGCAAAAACATTTGGTGTAGATTTTTCTTAGTAGTCCTTCGACTCAGATACCATGTAAATGTGTTGAACCTACAAAAAATATATATAGATAGAAAATACCACACACATTTGCAGAGAGAAGTTGAGAAAGAAGAAGAAGGAGATAAAGAATGGAAGATTTCTCATTAAACGTTATGAATAATGAATAATGAATAATTTACACACGATATGCTCTGTATAACTCAATGAATGAACAATGGAAGAGAACCAATGTGCCACAATGGTGGTATAGAGTGATATAGACACACACCAACAATTACGGGAGTGAACTGCCACCTAGTCTAGTCTCTCAGGCAATTACGAGAATGAACTGCCACCTAGTTGAGTTAACTAGTCAACAAGTCTTTAGTTAACTGACTAAACAAAGAGTAGTGAGGATTAGATCAATGAATCAAGCGTCATGTGGCAGTATGGTGATGATCCCAAGGCAAGTGTGCATTATCATGGTGATGATCCCAATGTTGCATGGTGACAAAACCAATGCAACATCTAAAGTCAACTCAACTAGTCAAACTGAAGTGTCGATTGAAAGAGAATATTCTCCAGGTGGAATATTCTCTCCTAAAATATAGGAGACTGAATAATGAATAATTATGACTAATAAACAAGGGAAAACCTTAGGAAAAAAAAATCCTAGGTGTGTGTGAAGTAACTCCAACAAAAAATAATGAGATGCAACTCTTTCTTTTCGATGAATTCTATGTATGGGAAGGAGAAGAGTTCTATTCTTCTTAAAACAAGAAAGTACTCAAAAATATGCAACTTTCAATTTCTGGGAGCAAGATGATGCCAAACTACCAAGCAATTGTTTCCGAAATCCAAAATTCACATGCAAAACTAGCTCTTTTCCAAACATGTACCAAAATAAATTTCCTAAAGAATACAATAATTTCTTTGTTCGATTATGTATACAATGATATATATGAAAAAATTTTCGCTTCTTATATTTTAAGTGAAATGAAATAGATCAATGTTTGACACAAAGAAATACGAGGAAAAAAATATATAAAACAAAGTGCATTAAAAAAATGAAGAGAACTGAAAGAAATCAAGTATGATATAACTTGTTCAGTCAAGGACTCGAAGATGTAAAAGAGAAGGAAGACAAACACTCTTGAAAATCCTCAAAAAACGAGCAACAAGAATTAGTATTCAAGGTTGGGTTTTGGTAAACAAGAGAGTCATAGTAATTCAAAAAGCGAGATGTTTCAACGAAGACAAAAAAGGCTCAATACCAAACAACCTTTCAAACTATAGTTGATGAAAAATCCTATATAGTCAAGCAATATGAAAAATTTTCGAGACGAAGATCAGACAAATAAAAGGTAGGATGAACCAAGGGATATTTTTAACCCAAGGGGACCATAAAATTTCACAACTAGGAGAAATTTTCAAACTCAAAGAAGGAAATGAAATGAATAATAAATGTCAATTTCTCAAGCAAGCAAAGTCATAGACCGATCAAGAGACTCTCGGCTAAAACCCTCTTGACATAAGACTGAGCAGAACTAAGGAAAAAATCATCAATCCACCTAAAATGAGAGACTATCACCCATGTTGCCAAAGGAACATAGCACTATGATGCTCCCTAGGAGACTAAGGGGGAGTGCCAATCATGCCAGTGGCACCTTGGTAGCAACTGCAGGGAAGTGTTGGTCCTAAAAAGGCTTAAAAATGGATTTTACAAGATAAAAATTAGTAGAGAGTCAGTCAATGACTCTGTAAACTTTTCAACCAAGAAGAGGGAAGGGGACATAACTCAAAATCGAGCATCAAACAAGCAAGATATAATCATAAGCAAGGATTCAAGATGAACCAAAGGAAAGACTAGTCAAAGTTCATCCCCAATGGAGTTTCCATTTTTATGTTATGCAAAATCTTACCCTACAGATAGGCTAAGCTCCCCTTTGGACCAAGAACCCTTCTTTGGTACAAATACAGAATGAAAAAAATGGTTGCTAAGTTCCCTTTAAATCTAACTCAACCAATCAAGCAAGAGAGAAGAATAATGTGGTGTACCTTATTCAATGTTTGTCCTTGCAAATCCAATACTTGGGCTTGATCACCAAGCTCCTCAACGCAAATGAAGTCTTGAAAAGTCCAGCCAAGAAACTCTTCCTCCTACTCTATATCATTAGATAAATAAGATATATCTAGGAAGATTGAACCAACAATAGACAAACAAATGTTGAACACATGAAATTGAAGGGAATAGGCCAAGCTTATATTAATTGGAAATCCAATGGAAATTACTTACAAATCATGTTTGACAATGCAGTAACTTCTCCAAACTCTCCTCTTCCATCCCCTTGCATGGATCTCTTACAATCATAATGATGATACTTCAACAATTTCCTTCCCCTTTCACCATGTAAATACCTTCAATTTATAGGATTTAGAGGCTTGACCACCATGAGATAATAAGGGAAATGGTTGAGGATATGGCTCCATGAGTTGGAATTTGATCCTAAGATAGTGCCATAGGATAGGATTTGACCCAAAACAACCTCCTCCCTTAAGAGTTGTCCCTTAAGAAAAGTTGGGATGCATCATATTTTTCTCTAACCACACTAGTGCTCCCTTGGAGTTAGATACTAAGTGCCACTGACACCCTCTAATAAAGGAAAGGGGATCCCTAATGCCCCCTAAGCATGAGTAGGGGAGCACCACCCTTCATAAATGCCCATAAATGGTCAAATTTTCCAAGTAAAAGATGTGGTTCCAGACCTCAAATGGTGGGTTTTCTCTTCCAAACTRACYTAGGGATTRTGACAAATGTGTTTTCATGGTGTCAACAGGTTGCAACACTTAGTAAGGTGCATAGGACACTTGAGATAGTGCATGCAACACTTAACAAGGTGCATACGTCACTTTGTGACACTTGCGACATTTAGGGTGTGACACTTAAGTGTTACATTTTGATGTGTAAAACAAGGTTGGTTCAATTACTGAAAAGTAGAAATGGATTCCTTCTTAGTCATAGTAAATACCAAACCTGTTATAACTACACTTCGTATGGTGCTTGGCTATCTTGCGTGCATGTGCCTAATTTTGGGGCTTGATTCTCATTTTTGTGTTAAAATTTGTCCACTTATTAACTCACCCCCCTTGAAAAATCCTTAATGCACACTCAAACCATATGTTGAACCATGATTGAGGTGGAGCCATGCAAAGAACCATAATTTAGAGTAACGTGGAAATCGATTGCCAAAAAATTGGGTGTGGTTTGGTTAAATTTTAATTTATGCTTTATGAACAATAACTTAGTTTAACTTTTGAAAGGGTAAAGGGTATGGGCATAGCTACATACATTAGAAATATAATGTCATACACACTAAAATAATTCATTATCTACACCTACCTTCTCTAACTAGGCCATCCTTATTCCCTAATCCCTTTTATGATATTTATTATCACTCTATAAATTACTTGGGACGAGGAAGAAAATAACATAGGTAACCTTCAAACCAACTTTAGGCTTTGAATCTGGCCTTTCCAAATCAAAGAGTGCTCTCTCACTGTGTCTTAGGCTCAATGTCTAGATATGAAATGGAAATAAGGTTTTAAGATGTGGTTGATGGGAGAGGTGAAAAAGAATCCATTGGGCATGGAGTCAAATTTACTACAAATGAAACTATCAGTGACATGTAGTAGAGCTATCAAGGAAACACAGACAAGGTAGATGATGCTTTATCATTCAATAATATTATAGCAGCATGGTGGTAGAAAAGGGAATTCAACAACCCATTACATTAAGAGCACGTAACTGAGTACGTATTCTAAATGAAACTTTAGAGGAAATTTATGGAATGTTTAATTGCTATAAATTAGAGTATCAAACAGGGATGACTTCTGATCATGTACTTTCCAATGAAACATTGAGGAACACATATTTAAATTAAAACTAATATAAGAGTTGCATACACATAGATGTGACAGAATTCAAAAAGCCATCGCAAGAATCTCTGGTAAGAGTAACTCTGGACTTTTGACTGATATTCCATTATAATTTCGAAAGATTACAAAATGCTCAAAATAAATCTCGTCTATGATTTTACCAACCCCCCTTTAGTCAATAAAATTTTTATATATAGAGAGAGAAAATAATCTTCCTAATATGAGGAGGTCGAGATAATCTTCTTCCTAAAGTTGGATCTGGTTACAAAATTATCGCAACACGTTTAGAACTACCTGCTAGGAAATATGAATCATTTTTTTGGAAAATAGGGGTGAAAGATAACATTATAATAATAATAATAATAATAATAATAATAATAATAATAATAATAATAATGGTAGTTTTTACAAAACTTACAGAGGTTTTTGTATATGAACCTATTATTGATAAAAACCTCTTTCCATTTTCTAAAATTACTCTCTGGAGTCTCGGTATCCGCTTCCAAAGATAATGACTACAACATGAAATCATTATTTAATGTTTAAATCTGAAAAATAAGATGTAAAGATCCATTCGAATTTTCCAAACCATGATGCCTATGAAAATAATGAGAGAGGTTTTTTTGAATGGGATTGTTCTTGAAAAAATCCTCTTTCATTTTTCAAATATTCCTTTCCATTTGGTCAGAAACTGAGTTTGAAGTTGACTAAAAAAACAAACATTTCCCGAACTTACGCAATGAACTTGTGTAGCGAGGTTCTTTTTGACATTTTCTTCTATTGTTTTTATTTGATTGATGGATGAAGGCCATTGATTTATAGTTTGACACTCAAGATGATGATAAGATACCTTGGGACCACTTCATTACCCTTTCAAACACCATTTTCTTCAAAATCCTAATATATGTCAAACCTTTTATTTTTCCAAAAATATCCTTGATCCTGCATATGAGACCGAGGATGTTGTCCTTCCTATGAGGAAACAAAGAACATGTAGACCAGGTGCTTGATCCATTGGGATGTTCCCAAACCGAAGTCTACAACTTTCTTTAACCTATGACCTTTTCCAACTGAAACCAAACTGCAACCCAAACTGAAACTACAAGCTAAAAATATGCTCAAACCTATGAGCTTTTTTAAATACAGATCATCCTACTCTAATAGATAAATAATTGTCGGATCAAATGATAGAAAAATGCCAATGCAACCAATCCAATAGATTCTCAACTAATATGGCTATTTGACTATGCTTCAACAAGATGGAAACCATAAAATATAATAGTAATGGCAACTGATCATACATCTTATTTCCACATTGAAAACATGGCTGAAAATTTAAGCTAAAAAGACCCTCCATGTAATCAACTATGGGATCAATAAAGACATGATCTGTTTGTTGATCCTCAAAGTATTTTGTGACTGGATCATCATGGTTGAACTTTTTGGATGTATTCTCTATGTCAAACCATAGCTTCAAATGTGAATTTTCAAACTCATTTATTCTCAAAATATTCCTCAATCTTGATATCAAATGGCAACACTTTTTTTTCTTATTTTGGTAGGAAAAGGTTTTCAAGAAACCAATTTTGATAGTTAAAACTATGGGACTGAATTTGAGCGTGTAAGACCTCAATATATTTCTCAAATTTATCAACAAATGCTTCTAAAAAATAACTCCTTTCCTTGAAAAAATTGCATGAACATAAATATTGGGTAGAAAATTTGAGAAATCATCTTCCACTTGATCATCATCCAACATATCAAAATATTCTCTAAAACCTTCAATAGAAAGAGGGTCTGCCACATACCCTATCATATGGAAGCAACCAAATCAACAATTTAAGCTTTCAATTCCTCAGAGAGTGGAGTCGCCATGGAAATTTTGAGCTCTGGATTTGTCTAAACTGGAGTCACCAGGTGAATGGTACAATATTCATGTTTTTGGATTATGTTCAGCATCATAAGTCAAATTTGAACTTTGTTGTTTCTCTCAGGGAAGATTTCACCTTCTCTCCCCGACAATGACGCCAAAATGTTATCACTCTGTAAATTGCTTGGGTTGAGGAAGCAAATCACAGAGGTAAACTTCAAACCAACTTTAGGCTTGGAATTTGTCCTTTCCAAACTAGAGAGGGCTCTCTCACTATGTATTAGTCTTAGTGGTTAGATCTAAAACGGAAATAAGGTTTTAAGAGTTGGTTAATTTATTCTTTATGAACAATAACTTGTTTCAACTTTTGAAAGGCTACAGGGTATGGGCATAGCTACATATATTAGAAATCTAATGACATACACACTAAAATAATTCATTTTCTGTACCAACCTCCTTTAACTAGGCCATCTTTATTCCCTAATCCATTTTACGATATCAATGAGAAATGCTTAGTGGCCTCTCATTATCGTTGTTGGGGAATATGAAGGGAAAATTCCTCAAAACCTCTACCACATTTAGCATAAAAAACACTATGTATTCCAAGGCCCAATTCCCACACACACACTTTAGCTTCCTACACATGTTGACTATAATATTTTACACCCAAAAACATATGCATGCCAACATCAACATGCAACATGCCAGGAAGACNAACAATAACTTATTTCAACTTTTGAAAGGCTAAAGGGTATGGGCATAGCTACATATATTAGAAATCTAATGACATACACACTAAAATAATTCATTCTCTGCACCAACCTCCTTTAACTAGGCCATCTTTATTCCCTAATCCATTTTACGATATCAACGATAAATGCTTGGTGGCCTCTCATTATCGTTGTTGGGGAATATGAAGGGAAAAATCTTCGAAACCTCTACCACATTTAGCATAAAAAACACTATGCATTCAAAGGCCCAATTCCCACACACACGCTTTAGCCTCCTGCACATGTTAACTATAATATTTTACACCCAAAAAAATATGCATGCCAACATCAACATGCAACACGCCAGGAAGACAAACAACACCCATCAACTATTACAAGTTACAAAACCAAGCCTCCTTTAATAAGTAAATGAACATTCCTATAATTGAAATGTATAAATTTATATGTATAATATAAAGTAATTAATGATATATTTTTCTCTTTCTCCCTATCACAAAGCATTACTTTAAATTAAAAAATAATACACGTGATTACTCTATTTTTTTCATTATATTGATTCTTTATCTTTATTATTTTCATATTTTCACATCCATAATTTAATTAACATTTTTATAAAATTTACAACCCACAATCAAATAAATGAAAACAATTAAATAAAAAAAAATCAAATGTAAAGGAAAGTTAAACAATTTATTCCTTAAGAATGATACAATTACTTATTTCACAAACCATAAATCATGGAGACACTTTGTTATGAAAACCACCATCATTGCTTTGATTCAAAATGTGAAATAGTTGGTTACGTTGAATTTTGAATTTTCATTATGTTATTCAAAATTTGGTCATCTATATTTTCTTGATCTTGGATTCATAAAATTCTTGATATAAACATAAGATTTTTTGAACTTTTATAAGTTCATTTTGCATCCCTCAGTTTCATCTTAGTCAAACATTTTTCGGATCCAGAATCCATTTCGTATGCCTAACTTATTCAAGGTCTGATCCAGAGATCCAATTTTGAAGAATCTTTCTAAGTATCATATTCTTCTATCCTTTTTTGAATTTTGGCTAAGTATTTTCATCACTTATTTCTCTCACCTTTCACCTCTATCCATCTCAACACTTAACCATTTTTCTCCTTAGATCTCCACCCTCTCCACTCCCTTATCCCTTATCCTCCCATACTTAGCCATATTTCAAGCCATATTTAAATCTATGGTGGGGGGCGGCAACCCACCACATTCCTTCACCCTTCCCTCTCACCTTCCTCATCCCCGCTCCCGCTATCTACATTTCTCCTCCCTCACTTTCGTCATCTACATTTCCCCCCTTCCCCCCTAAATACTCATATCCTCATCGAGTTGGTGGGTTAATGGGTTTGCGAACCTTCATCTCCACCCACTTGCTCATGTCATAAGTCCGCTACTACACTTAGCCATTTTTCAATTGCGCAGGTTCATGGGTTCAAGCTCTCATCCTCCATTTTTCGCGACCTTCACTTTGCACATCAAGTTCCATGATTTACATTTCGACCATCAGCCTTGTTGCAGGTGCCGATCTCCAAAGTATTTCATTCCTCTTGCATGTAAATCCGGTCGACCGTTTCTCTACACTTAGTATATTTTTTATCATCTATACAACCAAAGGTTCCTGGGTTCCTGGGTTCGCGGGTTCTTGAAAAGTTTTATAATCAAATTCTCTCTTGTTAATCCCCACAACCTACAAACTACCCCCTTGAATTTTTCTACACACAATTTTCCCTCATCCCCTCTCGTCACATCTCCCATACTTAGCTAAATTCTCAAAGCCATTCCAAGGCATGAAAACTAGCGAATGAGGATATGACACATGGAAATGAATGAGGTCATGACACATAGAAAATCAACATTGGAGATATGTGGAAACATATAATTTGAGAAATATGATGTGATATTATTGAATTAATCATCATGGTGACCAGGCATGAGGTGGACAATGATGGGATTCCAAAAAAATATTATTTTATTCGACAATTTTCCAAGGGTTGAATCCTCCAAGCTCCATAATTTCTTCTCTTCTTGTGTTTATTTCCAAGTGTATCAAACACTTAGTATTATATATCATGAAGAATATAATATACCAATTCATGTGGGATATAATTTTAAACCAAAAAATTCAAATTTTATGAAGGGAAGCACGAAATTCATCCAAGGGCCCACATTTGCCCATCAATTTGGATCGACGGTGGTTGAGTGTTGATCTTGCAGAGGCCATAACGTGATCTACGGGTGTCATAATCATGGAAACGTTATACCGTTGGAAAGGTATTTAGATGTAGAATATGGTGGTATAGTTTTCAAGTGTTTAAAGTTGATACATTGTCCTTAGAAATTAAAATATATGTTAGATTCATTTTTAATGGGCATGCATGACAACTCAACTTCACGAGCTCATATCTTGAGATCCGGGTGAAGGATTTGCACAAAATTTGTATAGTTGGAAATATAAGATGATGAATATCACATAAGAAGCAATTTACATGGCTAAAAAATTGATTATCATTCCCAGAAAATTAAAACACAGTCATCCTATTTTAAATGGAAAATTAATTAAATTGTGAAAATAAAAGTTTATTTAAAAAAAATTATTAAAAAGGGAAAGGGACCCATTTTAGATATGTATATATTTATGATATAATTTCATTAATGAGGAATTAATGAGAAACTTATTAATGGAATGTTTCAAGAAGAAAATTTTACGGGAATTTCAAGAGAAGAAGAAAACCCTAACTACTCAAGTAGTTAGAAAATCTCTTCTTAAAAAGAGAAGACATGCTTCATCAGTGGTTTCAATATTTAGTATTGTGAGAGGGGAAGGGAAGAATATCATAGGAAGAATAAGGTACATCCATGGATACACAATCAATATTTTGATCAAAAGAAAGAGATCTTCATATTATCCATTCTGTCTTTCTTCTACACCACTTCTCATAGCTTTATGTTTGAATCTCAGAGTTGGGCACAAGGCTGAGTTGTTGAGCGTTTGTTTTGTATTCTTATATAGAATTTTCTTGTATGATCATGGAGTATTTGCAACAACATACATGTATGTCAAATTTTTGGTAATGAAGAACATTTCTCATGAATAAACTCCACAAATAATTGCTTCGGGGTTGATCTTGACTGTATCTTGTAACTTTGAGTTTTAAGTATAATATATTTGAGGTTGACCTATCAATTTCTCTTTTATTACTAATTGCGGTACTCTATTAAAATTCTTTGATATGATCAAATAATTCTCTCATATTTCTCATGAAGAAGATATGGATGCATATATATATTATTAAGAAGATTGTGTGTGATGCTTATTACAATTTAATTCTGATTTTGAAGGCATCCTTCAATCTTTTCTTATTGTAAAAAGACTTTTGTTGCACATAAAGATCATATTGGGCTATTGAAGAACCATTTTCATATAAATCCAAGCAATAAAGATTTAGGGTTTGCTGCCTAGCACTCTCCCTAATCCAAGATATTCAAAGATATATCTTTTAGCCAAAGAGGAGAACCACCTCTCTAAAAAAAGGGGAGGGGCTAATATCCTCATGAGGTTGTTGTTTCTTTCCTAACAGATTCAAGCGTCAACACATTCAAACCAACTTAATGATTGATTAGTTAGTGTTTAGATCATGGGGACAAACAATAATCATATTATTTAAAGTACAATATCAATATGACCCAGGGTTGTAAGGTTATGGGATTATTAGTCAATAATTACAAGGTTATGAGATTATTAAATTGTACACTATATTTGAAAGGTATACTTCAATTATTGCACCCTAAGGAATATGGAAGGTGTGGAATAATAACACTTTTTGGAAAAAGATAAAATATAGTAAATATGGCTTTACAAGAATGCAAATATTTGTTTTGAATTTAATAATCATGGAAGGTGTGGAATAATAACACTCTTGGGAAAAAGAGAAAATATAATAAATATGGCTTTACAAGAATGCAAATCTTTGTTTTGAATTTAATAATCATTCATTAGACTTGGGCTTCACACTATTCCACATTACGAAATAAAGCACCAAGAGAAGGTTCCAATTATGAAATAAGATACTAATGGATATATTTATATAATATAATATTTTATTTTTTTACATTTTTATATGTAATTATATAGTGTTGATTAGTTTTTTTAAATGTTAAAAGATAAATAGGAAATATTTTAAAGTTCAATATTTATTTATTTGTTAATTTTTCATTTTTTTATAAATGATTTGCTTAGAAGTATTTTATTCTAATTTTTTTTGGTTATGTGAAACTATATAAAATCTTTAAAAATTTGAATATTTTTATAAGAATATTTCCAAACATTTTATGGGTGCTATTTTAATAATTAGTAAAATTTGCTAAGATTTTTAAACTTTAAAATAAATATGGATACTTAAAATTTTCCAAAAATAAAAAATAAAAAAAATCCTTTAATATAATTGAGATTATAAAGATAATATAAGAGCATAAAGATCCTATTCAAATGCTTCATCACCTACTAACACGATTATCAAACTTAAATGTCCCTTTTTAACCATAGTATAACTTCTAAGAGGGACAATGCAAACAAATTATGTAATTCACAAATTACTTAAGATGAAGATAAATTGAATAGGCAAGCATGCACAATAATAGAGAGAGAAATAGAGAAGTGAAATGGATTTTGAGGTGATCCTCCTGTATAGTCCTTATTCTATGAAAGTGTCACTTTGGCTTATTATCCTTCTTCCCATTGGAATTTAAACTTGTTGAAACTCTCAGAATATCATCTCCAAAGTTATCTTCCCTTAGTCCCCTTCC
>JZKD02S1950178.1:0-18100 GCA_000966675.3 Picea glauca
GGATCATTCTTATCCAAGTAACTAATTCATTCTCTCCTATATATTGAGGGAATTCTCATGGAAAAGGTTAAGCAAGATTCATTGGAGAATTGGTGAAAGAATTGTGTGAAGGGCTTAGCATTGAACAACAGCTTGGAGACTCTAGCAAGTCTATCCAGAGGATTTGATCTTCTTCATGCAAAGATTGAGCAAGTGTGTGTGTCGGAGCCAAGGGCCATCGAAAGGAAGTTTGTGACATTAAGGCTCAGGTTGTAATCTTTACTTTCCATTAATATGATACAGTGGCATGTCCCTTTCCCATAAAGCTATTTCCACTTTATTGTATAATTCCTTGATCATATGCATAGGTTGACTGTTGAATAGATTGTGCTATCTTCACTTTGGTTGGTTTGTGTTGTCTTGGTCTTGACTGCACGAGAGCACTGGAGCAAAGCGGGAGAAACAAAGACCATAGGAAGTGATAATAAGGTATGTTATTTGTTCTTGCCTCCTAGTTGATTCAATGGTCAAAACCTAGGGAAAGAGTCATGTCCTATCTTGCTTTGTTCTAGATCCAGGTGGATCTAGGGAGATCCGTTAGTGTCCGCACCTATGGATTAATCCAATAACACCTGGCCAACTTGATTGTAGAAGTGTTGTCAATGAAAAGTGGAGTAGCATTCACCCGTTTCTCATGCAAATCCTCTAGTATCTTCCTCAACCACATAATATCATGTGTTGCCTCTACAACAACCACACATTATGCCTCTATAATGGAATATGCTAGAATAAATTGTTTATATGATCTCCAAGATATAGATACTTATCCAAGACTCATTAGATATCCTAAAGTAGACACTCCATTCTCCTTATCCCGATCAAACTCTGAATCTGTATATCCAACTAGTTTGAAGTCCTCCACCTTATAGTATTTGAGCCCAAAGTCTTAAGTTCCCTTCAAGTATCTCGGAACTCTCTTTGCAACACACCAATGTCCTTCACAAGATTTTTGTATGAACCTATAAAGGATCCCAACTGCAAAGGAAATATCCAGTCTAGTAGTGGTAAGGTAGATCAGACTCCCCACAAGTTGTCTATACTTAGTTGCATCCTCAAATTCATTCTGTTCTTTTGATGATAGCTTCAAATTTTGCTCCATTGGAGTAGAGAGAGGATTACAATCAACCATGCCAAATTTGTTCAACAACTTTCCAATGTACTTCTTTTGGAAAATGAATATATACCGTGGATTATGAGTTACTTCAATACCCAATTAGTAGTGAAGATGTCCCATGTGTGTCATCTCAAAACCCTTCTTCAATTCTTTCTTTATGGATGCAAAATACGCTTCATTGTTTCCTATTATCAAAATATCATCTACATACACCACAAGATAAACAACAGTTTTTCCAGCTTTCTTGACAAACAAAGTTGCATTGTCAATATTAAAATGCCTGAAATTGATATTCAAAAGATGCTCAATTATCTTTTCATACCATGTGTGAGGTGCTTTCTTTAGGCCATACAAATACTTGATGAGCTTGCATACATTACGTTCTTGACCCTTTACAAAAAATCCTTCTAGTTGAGACATGTAGACATTCTCTTTCAAATATCCATTAAATAAAGTTGTCTTTGTGTCCATGTGATGGATCTTCCTCCTATTATGTGTTGTCAAAGCCAACAATGCATAAATGGTAGCCCATTTTGCTATGGGGAGGGGAATTATCTTCATAGTCTATGAATTCTTTCTATGCATATCCTTTCGCCACAAGCCTCGCCTTATGCTTGTCAAGTGAGCCCTCTGATTTGTACTTGTTCTTGTTGACCCACTTGTAGCCAATTAGTTTTGTTCCAAATGGCGGATCCACCAACTTCAATTTCCCATTCTTTATGAGAGCATCATACTCCTTCTGCATAGTTTATTTCCACTCATCATGAGAAACAACTTCTTAAAGGGAAGTTGGTTCAAAGTTAGTAGATAAATTCAATTCACAATCATATGAAACTTCTATATCATCGACATCACCTGAATCTAAATGATCTACATCACCTCTATCATCGACTTATCTTATTGAACTTCTAGTTTATGTATTTCCAACCTCATTAGGATGCTCACTTTCAAATTTCTTTATGGGCCATTTTGGACATTTATGTGATGGTCCAGGTTTCTCCATTGATGGTGTTGCATTCCCATCAAGATTCAACCTTTCAATAATGTCAATCATATCATCCAATTGAACCTCCTATTATGATGAGGTGGTCGGATCTTCTACATGAGGAGGAGATGGCACTTCAAAAGGAGATTCCAAAGATTGATCCAAGATAGGGATCTCCCCTTCAAGATGTGGAATCACATTATCAAAGTCATGATACGTCTTTACATGGGTAAATCTTTCAAGATGATCAAGTTGTCGCTCAATATTCTTGCCATTCTTGATGAATTCAAGAAAAGCACATCTTTAGAAAGAATGAACTTTTTATTTACCTCGTCATGGAGATTATATGCCTTGGTGGTGTTTGAGTACCCCAAGAAGATGCACTTTCGACTCCTTGCACCTAGTTTGTTTCTTTGCTCCTTAGGAATTAAGGCATAACAAGTGGAACCAAATACCTTGAGATGCCTCACCGAAGGAATGCGATTATACCACATTTCATAAAAGGTCTTGTTCCCAATAGACCGATATGGGATTTTATTTCTTATGTACATTGCACATATAACTACATCATCCCAAAACATCAACTTCACATTCTCCAAAAATAGCATTGAATGTACCATATTCAAGACTGTCATGTTCATTATTTCTGCTACACTATTATGTTGAGGTTGTATGGAATAGTGGTTTGATGCTTGATCCCATGTCGGTGAAGATAGATTTCAAACTCATTAGAAGAATATTTCGAAGAATATTCCCCTCCATTGTTAGTATAGAGAGTTCCAATACAAGATTGTGCTTCATTTTCAATACATAAATGAAAATTTTTAAATGTTTCAAATGCTTGAGATTTATGTTTCAACAAATAAACCCAACACAGACTGTTGTAATCGTCAACTAAAGTCATGATATATTTATTACCAAAAGTAAATTCAATAGGCATGGGGCCACACAAATAAGAGTGTATCAATTCTATCTTTCTACATGTTCTCGAAGTGGAATCATGAAAATGATGCTTTCTATGTTTACCAAGGATACATGCATCACATTGCTTCAAATTCTTTGGAATGGTAGGAAAACCAAAAACACTATTTTTCTTCAACATACGAAGACTATAATTATTTATGTGCCCATATATAGCATTCCACAAGAGACTAGGTGACAATGTACCTTGATCATGGTGAGAGAGGTATGCAAAATTTTGTGCCCATGCAGATGCCCCTTTTACCTTCAACAATCTGTCATCCTCCCATCCTGTCATGATGACCATGTTGTCAGAAGACCTCCTTATTTCAAATTGTACATTAAACATGTGAATAGTATGGCCTTGCTATCGAATGTGCACAAGAGACAATAAGTTCCTCCACAACTTAGGAAGATAGAGAACATTGTGTAAAAGAAAATCCAGGAATCCAGGCAATTTGATCTCGATGGTGCCAATTCCCATAGGTTTAAGACTAGATCTATCAACAAAGCATACTCTACATTTTTGTTCAATTCCTCAGATAAATATCTCCAAAAATTCATGTGGAAAGTACCACTAGTGTCAAGCAACTAGGCATCTCTCTAAGAAGCAAACGAGGTTTTGAAAAAATCTTCATTTATGCCAATATTGCAATGAGCAACAACAAAATGTGTCGATTTAAGAGCTTTACCTTTTTCTTTGTTTTGGTCATGTTGTTCTTTGATCTTCTCCCATGGTATCCTACATGTCCTTACTTCATGTCCATTCTTGTGACAACGAACACAGTGAGTATCAGATCTCTCACCTTGATTATGCCTACCTCCCTATCTCTGAAATTATTCTTTCTTACTATCTTCTCCTCTAGAAGAATCATGTGATTGATTCTTCCCTTTTTTAGCATGGCACGTAGTATCTTTAGTGGATTGAACTATATTCTTTGTGAAATCTTTCTCACTTTCTGCAATTTTCTCCACCAAAGAGTCAAAATCGAGGGACTTCAATTGACCACTAGCTTGAAGTGATTCAAGATAGTGAGAATATGTGGGGTAGAGGGCCTGGATGAAGGTAGTGAGAGCAATGTCTATCTCCACAATAGTAGCATCAATGTCATGCATGATGGCTTTAATTTAAGAGGCTAAAGCCATGGGATCATTATCCTTCAACTATAGTTGAAGAGCTTCAACTACAATTGCATTAACTCCAATTTTGAATGTGAATCATACAAATCATTCAACTTCTTCAAAGCTCCCAATTTTTTTTGGATAGATTTAATGTGATGACTCACCTCTTCCTTCATAGAAGAAACAACCAAGGCATATGCTTTCTTATTTTTACTCATCCATATAACAAGTTCTCTATTTGCTTTAGGTTTGGTAGGTGTAGTATCTCGATCACAAATATCATCCCAAAGATCATTGAAGATAAGGGTATGCTCAATCCTTCTTGACCATTCTGGATAATTTTATTTGCCACTGAGCACCACACCAACAATTGAGACAAGAGAATGCATTAGCTATGGAACGATAACTTTAGAAATGATAACTTTAGAAATAATAGCTTTAGAAACAATAGCTTTGGAATGATAGTTCTGGAAACAATATGTCTGGAAATGATAGTTTTGGAAACGATATCTCTGGAAATGATAGTTTTGGAAACGATATCTCTGGAAATGATAACTCCTAATAGATTAGGGTTTCCATAATATTTACTATATTATTAGTCTATTTGTGAGTGAAAGTTCGAATCACAACAGTCAAAATGGAGAGAGCATTGGGAGTTTTGCTTATATTCATTGTAGTGGTATACATTTGTGTGCCAGATAATAACAACCATTATACAATGTAACTACATAATTTTTTGTTAGTTCAAGATCTAGCATTCATGAACATTTGAGTTGAGTTGGGTTATAAGATGTGCTTCTATACACTATTAATGTAAGAATATTGTTCTATTTGTGATCCTTACAGGTGTAGGATGTGTAACCTTCAAGATCTGAACGCAGTGCATGTTCACTATTTGGGTAGTTGGGACTCCCCACGACAAAGGGAAGCAACTAAAACAAGGGCAGTCGTGGACGGTTCAAGTCCCTATGGGAAAATTGTGTAGGTTTTGGGGTTTCACATGATACTACCAATCTTCCACCTAATTTTCCAGGAAGCCCCCCTTGTTCTTGATGCAAACTCCACCCGTCCGGTACTAAAACTATCATAAGAAAGCTCTGGAATTCATTAAGAGCATCACTACAAATGAAAACTAGGTGCAGACGTTCAAACAACGAGTAATACAAGGGAATGGCAATGGTTGCATTAGGTTTATAGTTTTATTTCCCAGATTTTCATCTTCTCCAACAACTAACCTAGTAGATCAAGGTTTCCTAAATGTGTGGAGGCGTTTAGGGTTTCTCCATACTGGAAATGAATGAATTTCAATGCACAACCAAACAAACATGGGTCGGACGGAAGTTTGCAGAGGAAGGGGCATAGATGAATAATTCATGTGATTAGATTGAAAAACGATTATTTGATGTGCTTATATTGTAGAATAAGAGGACGAAGAAGCTCTAAAGATCACGGAGTTATCAAAAAATAACCAGCTCTGATACCACTAATAGGCCAGGCTTCAATAACTCCATAGATAAATTTAAAATTATTAAAGAGAGCCACATATAAATACAATAAGAGATGACCTTTGGTTTCATCTTCCCACATGTCCGATGACTGTACCTATTCACCTATGACTCTTCATATTTCATAATAATAATATTTAAAAGACACCATAATCCCTAGGATTAGACATCTAATAGGAACCTAGTTTAACAATTGTTCAAATAAAATAAAAATAAAATAAATCGACATTGAAGAGACTTAAATTTTTAAAATTATTCAAATAAAGTAAAAATGAAAATACTAGTATCGCCTGAGATTCTTAAATTTTTTTTAATCAATTTCAAATGGTTGTTTCAACTGCATTGGTTATGACACTAAATAATAAAATGGGAAGATATTTTGTTCAGGCAACATGGCTTTGTTAAGTCACTTGAGCACCCCCTCGTTAATTTTTTTGAAAGTTAACAATATAAAACTTAGTTTTAATGAGTGAATCTTTCTCGTTGTAGTCATAGAGCATAATGAGTGAATCTGGTTTGATAACCTTTTAACGGATGTGGCTTGTCGCTCATTATTTGCACATGGAGCTTCAAGAGAGCACCCTTCCATTCAAAAGCACTTTTTTGACATAGAAAATAAAGGAATTGACAAAGGTCCAAACCCTACATTCATTTTGGTTGAGACAATTATTGCTTTGTTGAATGTAAACAATTGTTGGTATGTTGCATGCCCACTTACATTTAAAGACCAAAAGTGCAAAAAACAACTCACACCTATTGAAGTTGGTATATGGAATCGCCAAAGGTGCAATCAACATGTTTTTTTAATGTGAATACAGGTACATTTTCCAGTTTAGCATTGAAGACCAAACAAGCAAAATCAATGTTATTGCATTCCAAGAAGTTGCAGAACAACTTATAGGCATATTTGCTCAGAAGTTATCTGAATATGAATATGAGGGACATACAAAAAAATCACAGACATATTTAGCAAGTTGTTCTTTAATAGTTACTTATTCGAACTAGTAGTGCATGAAGAAACATTTGCTAATAAAAAACAAATCAAATGCATTGTGATTTCATGTGATCAAATTGATCACATATCAAAGTCAAAAGAGGACATCCCAATCCCTAAATTGTTGGCTAAATAGTGAACACAAAGTGTTATGGTTGTTTCTTTCAAACACCAACTTGTAATTTCCCTACTTTTGTTCATATACATATTATTTAAAGTGTTTATGTTTTTTAGTTTTTTTTCTTCATTATAACATTTATATGGAAGGAAATCCAACATATGCATTCACTTACAACATATTTTAAAAATTAAATCTATTGATTTTGTAATTGTTTTGAAAATATGCTTAAAAAAACATGTTATCAAACATACAAAATGTGTTATCAAGAAATTTGAGTTTTAACTACAAATTGTTCATTGTTTCTCTTATAGGCAATTCCTTCTAGCACAAAAAATGCCCCCATGTTCCAAACAACACCGACAAACACCACACGTGAAGGACTCTCAAGATCATTAGAAAGGCATGTTCTCGTTCAATAATGCATGACATCAAATGCTTCTCACATATATTCTTCACAAATTCAACTTCCCAACAAGGCTCTATACAATTGCCAACGCCATACAATTCATGCTACAGAAATAAACAAAAAAGAAGAAGATATAGATGGAACAATGACATTATTAATGTAGAAACTACTAGCCCAGTCACCACTCCTCTCTCTACATCTAGGAGCCAACAAAATGAACAACATCGGATAAAATATGCTGGAAAAAAAAATAAACTGAAGAGATTTACAGAGACTTCACATATAAAACAAAACTAACCTCGTGTGGACTTGCCAACACATGTTCTAGAACATCAACCCATACACATGCTTCCCAGTCTTTCTGAAAACATATTGATGCTTTGTCTAACATACATACATGTATTGCATGTATGGAATCATATCCTAGCATTGCCACTCGCCCATCTCCAAATGGACACATTTGTACTCGATGTCATAGAGAAAATAATGGTCATCGTTTCTCCAGATGAAATAATATGGACCCCGGTGACCAACCCACAGTCCTGTCAATACTTACACAATTTGAGGAAATGTTAATTGCTCAAGTTATTCCCATCTAGCAAGTTAGGCATGCTCGAGGTGGGCAATACAAATATAGTGGCCACACTATCAGTTTCCCACAAAAAATTGTTCAAATAGCAACTTACCTGTCACATCGCCTTTTGGATCTTGACATCTTGATTGTCAAGAGACATGGAGGAAATGGAAAATGTTATGATTGTTATGTGACAAAATCTCATGCCATCAATGCATTGCTCCACAATATGCAAAATGACAAACATTACAATGACGTCCAAATTGACCAAAACTCACTTGTTGATTTTTCACCACTCGCACCAATGTCTCATCTCGCCTCCATTTTATCTCTACAGAAACTTTCAATTCTCCCAATGAAGAATCAAATATCACAGATAGAGAACACCATGTTGTTTTCCAAGAGGAGCAACCAATGTCTTCCTTCGCATTTACATTGCCTAATACACAACGAGAAATGGAAAAAATAAGATCATTTGTTGACACTACACATGACGTTCCAGTATAAACAATTGAGTGGCCGCCAATTGGCCTGTCACCAATCAATGAGTACAAGATAGAGGGTCTATTCGACATGGCATTTCCTGTTATTTTCCCCTTTGGGGATGCCCTACTTGTTCTTAATGCTCATCTCATTTCTAGTTTTAAATGAAGTGGCACTTGGTTCAAACTTAGAGATTTCTTTAAAATGTACCTTGATTTTTATGATTATTAAAAATAAAAATAATTCCAACCTTTATATTTTGAACAAATGATGATTAGATGATATAGGAATTGATAAGTTGGGCTTGAATAACTCTATACACAAATTAAAAATCATTAAAGAGAACTGCATATAAATACAATCAGAGTAGGCTTTTGGTTTCGTCTTCCAACAAGTATGATCATTGTTCCTATTCATATATGACTATTTATATTTTATATTAATAATATTTACAAGACACTGTAATCCTCAAGATTAGTTATCTAATATTCTCCCCTTAATCCGAAGGGGCATTTTTTAGTCCAAGCATCTTTCTAACCTTTTCAATTTTTTCTCTTCCAAGCACTTTGGTGAAGATGTTTATAATTTGCTCACTTGTGGAACAATGTATCAAATGAATGGTCTTGGCCTCTAGATTACGTTGAATAAAATGGTACTTCATGTTGATGTGCTTTGTTCGATCATGAAACCTAGGGTTCTTGGCCAACTTGATTGTAGAAGTGTTGTCAATGAAAAGTGGAGTAGCATTCACCCGTTTCTCATGCAAATCCTCTAGTATATTCCTCAGCCACTTAATATCCTTTGTTGTCTCTGCAACAACCACCCTAGATATATTCTAGGGCCCCTGAATGTGTTCCAGGGAATCCTTGCCCTGAGCTTGGATTGATCCTTGGATGTGTTCCTTGGTGGTTGATATAAGTCCCTAGATGTGTCCATGGCCCCTGGATATGTTCCAGGGTACCCATGTCTAAAGCATGGGTTGATCATTGGTCTTGTACCTTGGTGGATAAGACCCCAGATATGTTCTGGGGCAACCTTGTCTTTGACGAGGCAGATCTTCGTGTAATACCAAGATGTGTTGATGTGTGATCATCTTCCTCTCTCCAAGGATGGTCCATAGGACCTATGAGAGACTATAAAGATGGACATGACCACATTGTGTGATGTAACCCCTTATGCAGTGATGATATAGTTTATTGATCACCTTGAGAATCATATGGACATGCTTTGCCAGTGAGAAAATCTCTTTGTCTTTCCTAACTCCTTTGTTTGATCTTCACCCTTTGGATTTTGAGTTTGGGTATGAGTGGGATTTGTATTTTTGTTTTAGGGTTGTGATGATTAATTTAGAAATATTAATTAATATTTAATATAACATATTAATTTAATATTTATATTAAATAATGTTATTATATTAATTATTATTTTTATTAACCTAAGCCCTAGCCTAAAACTATAAATAGAACCCCTCCCTCATTATTCTATTACACTCACTTACTCTCTCATCTTCTAAGTGGCGGATAGCTCTAAGGTTTTATTCCTCAATCCAACGGCCTCCTTGATTGTTCAGTTTGGTATATTTTCTTTGTGCTGGAAGGTCTTTTGAAATGTTGTGTTGTTGGTGGTTCTAATGTTGATTTGTTTGTTGCTGCTAGGTTACTACTACTACTCAGATCTATCCTATTCTAGCAGTCGTCCACCTCTCTCATATATGTCCCTTTCTAAGTAGCCAGCCTTCTGTGTGAAATCTGTGTGGTGGGTAGCAGACCCTCTTCTAGGCTGTCGTTTTACTTCTGTGTGAGATCCGTGAGGTGGATAGAAGACCCTCTTCTAGACTGTCGTTTTTACTCTTGTGTGCAGATCAGGAACCTTTGAGGGTCACAATTGTCTTTCTAGGTTACTATCCATCTACTGTAGGTTGTCGCCTACATTTTTAGCAGATATGGAACTTCCTCTTTTACTGTCACACTTTTCCTCTGTGTGTGTGGTTGAGATAGGGGTTTACTTCCAAAATTCAATTCAGGGTTTGTTGTCTTTGGTTTGGGGTTCTTCTATGGTGGCAAAACAATCATATATTCTCTTTTATAGAGATCTAACCCTTAGTGGTTAATCTATGAGTCCAAAACTTTATCTAAGCATATATTCAGAGGCTTAACTTTTCACATGTGTGTCAAGCTCCTTCTTCATTACACATAAGTAATCTACAGAGGTAAGTTGCACTTCAGTTTGATCTATTTTGTTTAAACTCAGATCTACTGTTTGAAATGTTGAATGCTTTAGATCTATAATTATTCTTGGTTCAGAGATCTATTAGCTTACATTACTCAGAAATATTTGTTTAGTTCAGATCTACCACTCTACATACTCATAAATATTTTAATGTTCAGGTCTAACTGTAGTGTTTCAGATCTACTATATTTCTCATTCATCTCTGATCAGAGTTTTTTATTTAGATCTACTGTGTTATTTTTGATCTAGTTAACAAAAAATTTAAAAGTATGTTTATGTTCTTCTCCCTAATTCTAACAAGACAACATACTTGTATATGACACTCCAACAATTTAGAAAGAAAAACCATTTTCTTGTTTTAAATACAATTTCAAAAGTGTGCAGATGTTTAAAGGTGCTTAACTTTTTCTACAAAAACCTAGCAACTGGACATCCATGCCATACCCTCCCATTGAAAGGTAAGGAAATCACTACACATGTTTGATTTACATGGATAGCGGCATTATATAGTTTGTCTATTTATCTAAATAGTAGAATTATATAGTTTACAACAACGTGTTGCTTGGACTAAAAAGTTAGCGTAGGTCATACATGGATAGCAGCATGGAGTAAGCTAACTATGCAAACTTTTGGGTTTGTCGACGATCGTTATACGTCCCATCTCCGACAAACCCAAAAACCCATCTCCCGAGTCTCAGTTCCGTCTCGACATGGGCCCATCATCATTCCCACCGCCTGTTCCATGCCGACTACACTCAGGGTGGCTCGTAGCTTCGACGTCCCATCTCAAATTAAATGCAGGGTGGCAGGCGTAGGTTCAAAGGAGTAGGCTAACTCGAGAGAAATACTCCCTCCCGAGTAGCTTTACGGCGACCCCCGACGTGTGCACTATCCCCCATATCCTCTGCCTCGTAGAGTACACTGCCAGCCGCATCCCTTCACGGTACGCGAGTGAAGGGGATCATTCATCGCTGATGCTGATGGGCTGGCGACATAAGCCTACTCCAGCCGTCGTATCTTGCACCTGCCAATTAAACCATCGTATCCGTTTCCGTCGCGGGAACGAGTGCTCACTCCGATTTGACTTGGCATTTAAACTCTCCATTAAACTGACTTACCAACCAAGCCAGCGCCATAGCAGTAGCGGGAGAGACTTCTTACCAGCTTTTGAATTTGCAATTAAACCAGGAGCCTGAAGACCATGGGAAGAGCGTTGCGGTTTACAAGTCTGAGAGGAGATTGAAGATTGAGCAGGATATGTTTAGGATCGAGGGAACTCAGTGATCAGTGGAGCGATTTGATGGGAACTCCATGAAAGTAGTGTCATTTGCAACCATCTAGACAATCTCCAGAATAATCTCACAACAGGTTGACGTCTATAAACGAATCTTGAGAATCAACTGCATTGCTATTTTTCTATTGCTGAGTACTAATTGAAGATTTAGAGAGAAGCTAAATTGAACGAATTTGTGTGTAAAAAATACCTCAATTATAAACTGCAATTTAATCTACATTCAGAAATTAAGATACATTCCATATAGATCGTATCTTCGACCATTGGGTTGATCAAACAATCATCGATCAAATACACTCTCTCGAGTTGCAAGTATTTAACCAGAGGAAACCCCATGAAAGTGAATTCAGAATTACCACCGATGGACACAAGTCACCCATGGTCCATTCCAGTATCTTGAAGAGTGGTTTACGAAACCACAATCGTGACCCCCAAAACGTTGTAAAAGAAAACCGTTGGTAAATGAGAAAACTACCAGATTGTAGAGCCAAGGTTTAACACTTGGACATGAGTATCAGTCATGTGGAGAAAATTCGCCAGTTTAATGCGATCGAGATTTCCCCAGGAGAATGAGTGTTTGGTCATAGCACCGAGCACATGGGAGAAATGAGAGAACCTTGAAACCGAGCTTAAGGGAAAGGACCTACACGTTTTCAAGTTAAGGAATCAATAGTAAGAGAAGGTCTCATGGGAGACAGAGAGGAAAAATAAGTCTTCGCATAATTTCAGAGATACACCAGACATATTAAAAAAAACTCAATCTGAGCCTAGTAGAAGAGCTTCGACATAGATCCATTAGAGCTTGAATTATGTCCTCACCGTGAACCAAGAATCTATGTTGGGAACGAGATCGATATTGAGAATCTATCCTTGCATTGATTGATTAGAAAGAGTACTGGATCTATATTAAAAGAAGGTACATATATGAACCCTGTAATTAGAGACCTGGTTATATATTTTAGCTATATTAATAGAGAATTTCTACAAGAGCAAATCCTTGGGATAAAATACTACTAGGATTTTAGAGTAGGCCTCATTGATTAGGTTGTTAAATGTGGGCTCAAAAGAAATATGACCTATTGTGAAACAATTTGCCTCATAGGTGCATCGTAATCCCCCGAATTGATGGTAAGGTTCTCAAATTTTGACCCATTTATTTGCTAAATTGTTTAATTTTTCACTTAGTATGTGTACCAATTAAATGTATTTATGGAATTATGAAATGCAAGATCAATAAGATTAGATTAATATCTAGATTACCATAGATTTTCTACATGCTAAGCTAAAGGTATTACAGATCCAAACTTGATAAAATATTACCAAACATGATGCCCCTTCTTGTCTCACATAATGGTGCTGCTATGAAATCTTGATCTCTCTATTTTTTACTTTGTTTGTATTCTTGAGCTGCTTGAAAGGGTAGAAATTGAAAATTGTCTTATATGCTGATGAAGAACTCATAAATAATATGACAACATATTATAAACAAGTAATTCACTTGAAGTGTAACATAGAAGCGATAATTTAGGAACCAAACAAGTAACAATATGATTTTTATTAAAAGAACATGAATACATGCATGGGCTTCATTATATCCATGCTAGAAGTAATCTTGATACTTTCAAACATAGATATAACCTTACTTAGTTTGTTGTAGCAATCGTCTATGAGATAATATGGTAATATACTCTGAAAAGCCTCCCCTAACATATTCTCAATTGCATGCAATGATTCTAGAACCTCATTCCAATGAGCAGATTTGAGATGACTAGACTTGACCACCTGTAAATAGCATAATCAGGACCCAGCACCCAACTCTTGATGGCTATGATATAGCTCTCATTCACATCGGGTAGTTTTCTCTGCAACAGGGGATTTATGATATTCAATGCAATCTATATGTTTAATGAAATTCTGAAATGGGGATCTGAATCCAACCATACCCAACCTCTGATTCTTCCCTTCAATCATTCATGTCAAGATATGATTCAAATATTCCTTGGAATAACTATTATGACAACCTTTGTCCCATGATACTCTACCCTTGATGTCTAGTCAATAGCTCTAGAATCAATGCTGTAGAAAATAGTGGGGAAAGATTACAATCGAACTCCACCCAGCCTTTTGCTAGTATATTCCTAGTAGTCACCTTTTCCACCCAATTTCAATAATAATATGATAATCCCTACAAATGAAACCTTAGTCCATATCCCAGCTAGCAAAAAAAGGAATAAGTTGGAAAGGAAGTACTAGTTCTAGCCAAAATAACTTCTATTGGAATATCTACTTCAGAGTTGTTGGTGGATCAAGCCACCAAAGAGGTTTTGGTAACAAGAAAATCAAGTCTATCCAGCCTAGGTAGAACTGCCTTAGAAAACACTAAAAATACTACTACTTCCACTACTCCAGGTGAAAGAAAGCCTCCCTTAGGTCGAAAAATTCAATTGCCTAGAGTTAGTGGACACATACCCTAGTGGAAAAGTGGGCAACTGTTGATAAAAGATGAATTGACAAATGCCTTTTTTGAAGAAGTGGCTTTGATCATAGCTTCAAGTGCCACTAGTCATGGTTTATCATTTTCAATTGCAGAACCAGTTATGGCTTTAGCTGGAGACTTGGGACTTACAATGACTGTAAGTTAGGTTGTAAATTCTAAATGAAGATATTAAAAGACATGCAATTTAATTTCTTGCTTAACAACTCATCCACAATTGACTAAATCTTCTTCTTTCAATGGATTTATAATAGTTGTTACTCACCACCATGTAGTGCAAGAAGCAAGGTTGCATGCAAGCATGGCTCTAAAGAAGAAAGAAACAAAATCCAAGGACTTTGAAATGTATGTAAATGTAGATAATGAATTTCCACACAAAGATCCTCCTTTTCCAATTTCTTTGAAGGTATGGGTTCGAATTAGAAAAAAAAATGTTAATTCTGCCTATTTTAGCAGTATGGCTGATAACATATATTTATTAGTTGTATAGTTTGAAGAGAATTAATGCTAATTTTCTTTCATGGAGTAGTTCCTTGAAGTTCAATACAAGGTAATTTTGCAAGGAAAACCGACCAGTATACTGAGATTTGAGAAAGATATTCTATATGGTGTTAGTGGTTCTACAGCCCCTGGAGAAATGTTGGTTATGATGGGTCCATTAGGAAGTGGAAAAACTACTCTTATTAATATGTTAGCTGGAAGAACCCAACCGGATGTCTCTATTACAATCATCTGTAATGACTATCCTTACTCAAATGCCTGGAAACACAAGTCACTTCATCCTCCTTTTTACTTATAAATTTCATGTTACAAGTATCAAATTAGGTTTTGTTTCTAGATGGGATATCGATAATATATATCGATGGCTCATGCATCTTGGATATAATCACGATATTGGAATGGTTTTTTGGCATATGTAGTTGACCTTGCAATATAGATTTAACTTCTAACAATCATAGTGGTTTATTTATAATAAAATTTATGTAATGAGTGTCTTACTGGTTGTTGTTTTGATATAAAGTATATGAATGGCTATTGTATGTTCAACATTAGAATGGTTTTTTTCCAAACATAGTTAGTTTTGCATAGATTTAACAATTATATATTGAGTGTCTCAGAGATTGTTGTTTTGATATAAGCTATATGAATGGTCCTTGAAGCTCTATGAGGGAAGAGTCTCAACTTTATGGCACTCGATAGTTCCAGTATACATGACCTTTCTACTAGCAGCTTGTTCCTCCAGGTCTACAATTTAACCTAATGATTTGTTTGAGTGGTCCTTGTCTTAACAAAGTAAAGTTGTTTTGTAAACCTTTTATAATTAACTACAACTTAAAATAATATACAACATACATAAAAAAAAAAAAAAAGCAAAAACTTAAAAATGAAATAAATTATAATGTATTTTATGTGAATTCAAATTTGACAAAGTACTTTTTAAATAATGTTTTTTCTTATATTATCCCAAACCCCTAGCATAGAACTCCAAAGTATTATTTATACAAATATACATAGATATAAAATATAAATGCTTTTTACTATTTTAAACAATTTTAAAAATTAATTATAAATTAAATTAATTCATAATCTAAAAAAATTTGTAAATTAAACTAACTCATAAATTAAAAAAATAATTATAAGTTAAACTAATTCATAAATTATTTAACTATGCAACTTTATTCAAATTTTTATCCCTTTTATGATCCAAAAAAACTTAATATTGAGAATTCAACAATCAATTATAAAACCTAAAATTCTTGTATATGCTCCATGTCTTGCTACTTGTTAGTATCTATCTCATGATCAAAGTAGTGGACAAACATTTTGTAGCAATTTTGTTTTATTTGTTTATGTAGCATTGTACAAGGATCCATAATGCCTTTGCATGGTTTCTTAAGAAAAAGGGAAAGTTACATCCATCTGTAGTCTAATCTTGTCCAAGCATCATGTAGTCTAACTAGATATGTTTTCAATTAACTTTGTTTGATTTACATTTATCATTTGCTACAGGGGAATTTTGCAATAATTGGCATAATGGTGCGGAAGACAAAACATTCACATATCAAGAAGCTCCATGTTCAAAGTTTATCATACAAAAATATTTTTTCAAGCCAAGACCTTGTTTGGACTGATATACAACGTGAAGATGGCACTACTGATCGCACTGCTTTGATACCATACAATAGGTTGGAAGACTTCATTATGGGAGAGCAAAACAACCCAGATGCACCATGTACATTTGTTCGAAGATCGCATAGGAAACGCTCTATTGATGGTGAATCTTCTATGATGGGTCCAACATCCTTGAACTATGCATTGTCAGTATTTATCATGACCTCTTAATTCAATTTGTATGTATTTTCAATATGTATTGCTAAGTTCCAAACAATATTGTTGGTCTTACTATTACATGTAATGATCTTTCTTTGAATGTTGGCTATTTTTTAGGTTCCAATGTTGTTATGGCCCAAATGATCTTAGAGGACATCCACAACCATCCTTAAGAAAGCGAAATTTTGTCCAAAAAAGAGGATGTCAATGCAAATTTATAGCGAAGGAAATGAATGATATGTTAGGGGTTGCAATTATCATCTATAATGAGTACCTACATGAGGATTGCAATGGTTGGCCATGCCATGGAAAATATGATAATTCCGACGATCCAAAGTTCTTGAGCACCCCCCATCTTTCAAAGGAGATCCAATCAATGATAAAGACACTATGTGGACTTGGTGTTCAAGTTGATACAATATTTGAACGACATATTCTTGATGGACTCTTTGGTTCTGTGATGGGTGCTAGAGACCTTAATTTATGTAGAAAAGATGTCTCCAATATATTCAACCACCACTTGAAAGATAAGTATCAATTAGATCCGAAGGATTCTTTGAGTGTTAACAAGTGGTATCAACAAGAGATAAAATCATGTTTTTTCTACCAGCGACCAAAAGGGGAGGATGTACCATTCATAATTGGCATCCAAACAGAATGGATGCTTGATATGATGGTCAAGTGTTCTCACAACAACATGTTGTCTTTGGATTCTACGTTTAGTACTAACAAATATGGGGTGAGTTTCATTAGTTTTTTTAATGTTTTTATTGAGTTCAATGTTTCATTCAATATAATTAGTACTCTAAAATTGAGAAGTTGATTATTGTGATGGTTTGCGTAGTACCAATTATACACAGTTCTTGCCTTCGATTCTCAATATAGCGGTGTTCCTGTTGCATGGGCAGTGTGTTCACGCAATAGAACATCAGATATAGCACAGTGGCTTAGACCACTCCTAGATGCATGTAGGGCAATATGCCCAAATTGGAAACTGAACGCTGTTATGACAGATGATGCATTAGCAGAAATTAAAGCATTGAGGTGAGACAAATATTCTGCACGTTATGAATGTATGAATTATCATTAGCACCTCTACACCTAGATTTTTTTTGTTATTACATTTAATGATGAATATAGTTGGTTGCTAAATGTTAATCATGTTCAATTAACACAAGAACGATATCATTTTTCTTGTAGGCAAATTTTGGGTTGTCGCATCCTCCTTTGTTGTTGGCATGTTCGTCGTGCTTGGTCAAAAAATGCATTTCAATTGGCATCGTCCCCTGAAAGAGCCAAGGAATTATCTCATAGTCTAGGTGAGATAATGCACCGTTGTCGTGATCATGATGTCGTTAGTGAGGCAATGCGAACATTCTTTGAAAAATTTGCTGGCGAAGTTAAGTTTTTGGACTACTTCAGAAAACATTGGTTGGAAGGGGATAAGAT
>JZKD02S1950200.1:50055-67229 GCA_000966675.3 Picea glauca
TTACAACACCCATGGAAAATTTAATGAAGAATGAAGCCAATTTTCAATGGAATGAGGACTGCCAGAAAGGGATGGACACTTTAAAGAAGAAACTGGTGATCACACCAATTTTTATCTTTTCGGAGTGGAACTAAGAGTTCCATGTCATGTAGATGCATCATCCATAGTGTTGGGTGCAATGTTTTCACAACCAGGAGAGGGGGACATTGATCATAAAATTGTGTTTGTAAGTAGGAAACTATCTACATATGAAAATAATTATACCACTACAAAGTGGGAAGGATTGGAAATTGTCTATGCACTACCAAAATTCAGACACTACTTATTGGGGTCCCACTTCAAAATGTATACAAACCATTCTTCATTAAAGTACTTAGTCAACAAGACCATGTTAGGAGGAAGAATATGCAGATGGTTTTTATTATTTCAAGAATATGACTTTGAGGTAATAGTAAAACCAGGAAAGTTGAATGCAGGACCAAACCATCTCTCACACATATTAACAAGGGTGGACGGAGGTAATTTGGATGATAATTTCCTAGATGCACAATTATTTGAAGTAAGGATGGTGGATTATTACTTTGTGGACATTGTGGAATTTCTAAGTATAGGCATGGCTCCATCCGAGATGACAGTTGTGCAGAAGAAATAATTGATGATGAAAGAAGCATATTATCAGTTGATTGCAGGGCATTTGAATAAGTTAGGGGTAGATTTAATATTGAGGCATTGTGTACTAGAACATGAAAGGTTGATGATATTAGAGGAAGCACATGATGTGATTGCTAAAGGAAATTACGTAGGAAAAGAAACGACATAAAAGATTTTATGCGCAGGATTTCATGGCCTACACTTCACAAAGATGTGAAGGAGTTTTGTGAGTCCTACAACATATGTCAAAGAGTGGGAAAACCATCTAGGAGAGATGAAATGACATTAAATCCACAAGTTACATTGTAAGAATTGGAAAGTGGGCCATTGAATTTATAGGCCTGATCAATCCAAAATCAAGGAGATTAGGGGAAAGATACATCATCATTGCGGCAGATTAATTGACCAGGTGGGCAGAAGAAGAACCAATAACTAATTGTACTACATATATTGTTGTGCGGTTTCTATTCGAGAACGTAGTCACAAGGTTTGGATGTCTGTGCATATTACTTAGTGATCAAGGTACACACTTTCTGAACAAAACAATTGCAGCATTAATGAAGGAGTTTCAGATCCATCATCAAAAGAGTAAACCATATCACCTGCAAGCTAATGGCACAGTGGGAGATTTTAATAAGATCTTGGAAAATGATTTGACAAAGATATGTAATGTAGGGAGAGATGATTGGTACTTACGCATCTCAATAGTACTATGGGATTTTATAACTATAAGTA
The DNA here is from genome assembly GCA_000966675.3 of Picea glauca. NCBI lineage: Eukaryota > Viridiplantae > Streptophyta > Pinopsida > Pinales > Pinaceae > Picea > Picea glauca. Next base: position 51,442 of record JZKD02S1950200.1, read on the forward strand.
AGAAGTTAATAGGACATGCACCTTTCTAGTTAGTCTATGGACAAGAAGTAATGATGTTGATGTAGTTCATTCTACCTAGCCTATGCATTGCAACAATCACTGAGCTCTTGGATACTGGTGCAATAGAGGAGCGGTTGGCACAGTTAGTTCATCTTGAGGAGGACCAATTTATTGCAGGATTCAATCAGCGAGTTCTAAAATCCAGAGAGAAGGACAGGAATGATCGACACATTAAACCCAAGAAATTTCAAGTCAATGATTTGGTACTACTCTATGACATCAAGCATATGCAACATCCAGTGAAGTTTCACATGCATTGGATAGGACCCTATGTGATACAACAAATAACTGAGACAGGTGTTGCGCAGTTGGAAACCTTGGATGGAAAAATCCTCTAAGTAATGGTGAACGGAAGTCGGTTGAAACTCTATAGAGACAGTCGATAATATGTGCAGTAATATGGGTTGCGCCAAAACCCCTATATTATAGTAAGTGTACCATAGTATCAAGAAAAACATGAAAAACCAAATAAAAAGTAGAAAAAGGAAAGAAAAGTAATAAAAAGTAGTCATAGGAAAAAAGAAAAAGAGTGTTTGAAATACCAAGGTATCAGAACTTGCACAGCTGATCTTATCATCACATATGAAGACAACATTGTGCCAAGTTCAAAGACACAATACAGACAGGCCTGAATGTGAAGTGTACAAATGGAAGAACAAAGAACCACTACGCAAGTTGGCCACAACAAGAACATTAACAACAATCAGGCACATAAATGATAGTTAGGAAGACAACATGACAGGTCATAAAAGCATCATATAATCCTTAAATAGAAAAATTCGTCGGAAATCCTGAACAAATTAGTAGTACGAAAGGAGAATCATAAGGTGGATTTGGCAATTAAAGAGAATTTAGTTACCAAATCACAAAATACAACACCATATTGGAAAAGGTAGTTAAGGTGGGATGAGACAAGTATACTTGACATGAACACATAAAACACTGAGAGGGAAGGAAAATCTAATTCATTGTTGCATGCAAAGCACGAACGAACAAAGCTGAGTTACCCGAGCCAAGTTACAATGACCTGCACATACACACAAAACTCATCCAACAAGTCCAGGAGTTACAAGAAGAGTTGGCACAAGAGATAAAGCATAGAGGATATGTTGCACATTGAGATTTGGCCAGAATGAGGGATGAAAGTTCCCAAGTACAGACATAGTATGATAGAACCCTTCATAAAAAGAAGGAGCTTGAAGGCCAAATGGAGGAAATTTTGAGGATGAAATAGGGTGCAAAGGAGAGGGAAATGAAAGCAAAAAAGGAGAAGGACGAAGCAAAAGTTATGGTAAAGAAGACGCAAGTTGTTGTCCAAAATTTATACAAACAAGTAATAGAATTTCCCCTGATCATAGAAGCCACTATGGAGAAACAATTGTTGAAAATTGGTGAAGTCATGAAGGGCTTCAAGGAGAAGATTCAGGATCTACAACTAAAGAGCATGCCCAACATTCCACTCAAAGTGTACGAAGGTATGTTGAGGACGAAAATGATAACAGTTGCCAAGATTAAGAAATTTGAAGATGAATGCACACACATTTGTGAAGAGAGTGTAAAACTGTGGGAAGAGCTCATGGGTGACCCAGAGATGAAGGTTATAGAGGCCAAACTGTGAGAAGCACAAGAATAGGTCAATGAGACAGTAGAGAACGAGGCAACATTGCCATCAGTTGAGTGAATGACCACCACTTTGGCTCAGAGACAAGCATATGTCAAAGTGGAGAGACTCATCGACTAGCAGAAGGTCCTTCAACATATACTTGGACCCAGGCAGGAAGAAGCGGTCATTATTATTGGAGAATTGGCCACTGTACAAGGGAAGGTCAAACAAGTCGCGACCAAAACAGAGAACAAACTTCAATACTTGACTGTGCAGGCCATAGAGGAGATCACAACAAAAGAGGCCACCATTTTCACAGAGATATAGGTTGCTAAGGCTTCCACCCAACAATTCATTGCAGAGTGGAAGAACATGCAATAGTCTTTAGTGGCTCGGGATGACCCAAAGGTGAGTGTTGGGGGCCTTTTGTACAGGAATTTTTTAAGGTAATTTTGGGAGAAAAAACCTAACGATAAGTTAAGGGCGCATAAGAAAGTGCATAGAAGAAAGTGCACAAAATAAATGGTGCATAAGTAAGGGCGCAGAAGGAAGGAAAGTGCACAGGACGAAGATAGTGCACAGACAGAAGAATAAAGCAAGCGATCTAGAGGAGAAAGCACGAAGGACAACAACGTGCCTTTCCAGAAATAGAAGAACAACGGAAAATTTGTATAAAGAGCGAAAAGTAGAAGAAAGAAACAACTAGTTAACTAAAGTTGGTCATGCCATGCATTGTAATGGGCTATTTTTGGATAGATAGAATAGGGATTTAAGCCCTATATTTTGGGTATAAATATGTAATGGGTGGGGTGAGAAAGAGAGTTTGAAGAGAAAGAGATGCAGCAGTGAGGTTGAGGTTATGAAAGGGTCGTGAATGTAATAAAGTGATAAGATGAATGAAGAAAGAGTTTAGAGATAATCGTGTATCTTATGTTCTTACTTGTCTCTGTGTGTTTATGAATGATGATATACTTCACAAACTAGATTTATTTTATGGATTATGTTGTAATATTCATGAATCACTGTGATAATCTATGTAATCATCACATATATACCTAAGCTAAAAAAGAAGGAACCATGACTCGAGTATTCATCTCCCTTTCCCTTACTACTGCAGAAGCCCGATTCTTGCAATCCCCATAGATACCTCAAGTGAGACTTCATCTGCGCAAGCAGGTGATTCCGAAAGGGTCGGTGTCATGTGAGTTTTTTGGTCGTAGTTGAATCGAACCTTGGGTCTTACAACCTCTACATAGACCGAGCTAAGCCAACAGTAATGGTAGAGTGGGAATAGAGTTAAACAAAAGTTGAGGGATTGGATATGTGTTTGTAATCAAGTTTTTAGAATTATTGGTTGTTAGTATCAATAAAATAATTATGTGGTTTCTCATTTTTGTTATTCAAGTTTATTTGTGGTGTATGTTTAATTGTTGTTTTTTTAATAACTCCATGAGTTGGGTTGTGTTGTGTAACTCTAATAGTATCATTATTACTTTATTAATTGGTATCAATAGGTTGAGCCTACGGTTGGGATGACAAAACAGAGACCTCGGTCTCAGATTGAATAATATATGAATGCATGTGAGGTGGGGAGCTCACAAGAGGATATTACAAACCAAAATTAGAGTGATGGAACAAAGAGGAAGATTTTATGAAAGACCCAAGAGACTTGAAGATGTAGAATATGTGAATGCCCTTACAATGATAGTGAGGAGAATGATGGAAATGATGGACTCCATGGAGGTATCCTAGAGGAGAGGTGTTTCCCATGTTGTGCGAGATGACAATGTTGATGAAGTAGAATTAGAAACTATGAGAGAAGAACACGAAGAGAAAACGATAGTGGAAGAGAGAATGACTAGAACAATTAGTAGTATTGGAGGTAAACCTAAAGTCAACAATCCTTTCTATTTTATAATTTTTAATACTGATGAATTGATAGATTGGTAGGAGAAATGGAAAAATTCTTTGAGTTTTGACATATTAGATATCATATGAGGGTTAGGTGTGCCTCTACAAAATTTAAGATTCATTAGTCTTTGTGGTGGGATAAGTTGTAGCCGAATAAATCAAGTAGTGGTAAAAAGAAGATTAAAACTTGGGATAGGATGGTGTCAAAGTTGAGAAGTAAAAATTTTCCCATGGATTACAAGTTAAATCTATGGAGAAGATTGCAAACATTAGAGAAATTGAAGATGTTAGTGAAGGAGTATATAGAGGAATTTTATAGACTTTGTATAATGTTTATGAAGAATAAGGAGAGTCCTGAATCCATTTCCAAGCATGTGAATGGTATAAATTATGCCATTCAAGATTAGTTTTTTTTTTTGAATTTTCATTCAGTTGTAGAGGCTTATCAAGTAGCTTTGAGGATTGAAGAGAAATTGTTGAGGGAATAATAGACTTTGAGAAAAGGTTCATGATTTGGAATAAGGTAGCAACAAGAAAAGTAAGTGAAGAAGGTGAAAGTAGTTCAAGTATTGTGGATCAACCATGGATATTTGGTGTTTATGGAGGAAGAGGGTCAACAAGAGGAAAAGGTAGAGGAGTAAAATTTGAAGGCATTTGTTGTAGATGTGGAAAGTAGGTCCATATGGAATTTGAGTGTTTGGAATAGCCAAAGGAAGGATAGAAACAAGAAAGTACAATTCATATTGTTGAAGTAGAAGCAATAAATGTAGCAAGTGAGTTTATTGAATTAGGGTTAGAACAAGGGAAAATTTGATGGTGAGGAAAATATTATTGTAGCCTGAGAATGGGGTCAATAGAGAACTAGAAAAAAGAATACAATCTTAAAAAGAAATCTAAGATAGGAGGTAAGTATTGTAATTTGGTTATTGATAGAGGTAGTTCATAAAATTTGGTGTTTACTAAAGTTGTTAAAAAATTAAATTTCAAGTGCACACCTCATCCAAAAGCATATAAAGTGTCATGGTTACAAAATGGGCATAGGGTCACTTTGAGAGGATAGTTCTTGATTAATTTTAATATTGGGGGTTATAGTGATAACATTCTAAGTGATGTTTTTCACATGGATGCTTGTCACATTTTATTGGGAAGGCCATGACAATTTGATAAGAGGGTTATGCATGATGGGAGAAGAAACACCCACCAGTTAGAAAAGGATTGGATGAAGTTTAAGTTACATCCTTAGAATGGATAAGTTGACAATGATGGAAAAAGGATGTTAATTAAATTTTTGGCATACGTGCAAGAAGTGGAATAGCAAGAATTCATGGAGCCACGATCTAAAGAAAATAAAGAGTAGAACAATGGTGCAACAAATAAAGAACTTTTGAAAGATTATATGGAAGTTGGTCATTTCCATAATGTTTTTAGTTTTTTTTATGTTTGTATAAATGAAAAAAGAAAGTGGAGGATGTGGCCACGAGGGAGACAGCCAATGGCATAGTTGATAACAAGGAGAATGGCATACTTGTATATTCCATTAAACAAGAATTGGGAATGATGCATAAGAGGGAGGATGGGGAGGAAGTTAGCACCATTGGTTGGCAAAGGTGTAAGGAGAAAATCACCATCAAGTTGGAGTAGTGTAAGGAAGTAAGAACCATTGTGGTAAAGGAGAAGGAGGTAGTGCAATATTGTGGGATAGATTTGAAAGGAATGGAAGAAATGTTAAAGAGTAGGGTAGATACAAAGCAGTGTTGGGTCAAGACACTAAAGGAAACATTTTGGATGTTAGTAGTAGAGATGGAAAAAGGGGGATGTCCAATTTGCAAATTTTGTTCACCTATCTTTTGCGTATGATGCTCAATTTGTTTTAAACAGGGGAGTCTGATGCAAGAGCATTCCTGGTTGAACTAGCTATCACACATGTTCACCTACTTTAATTTATGATGATATTTTTGTGAATCCATGAAGCTCAATCACACTTTTTGGCAAGACTAGGCATGAAAATAGTGTGCACAAACCTCTCATTGAGAAATATTTAAGTACTTGATCGAGCGTTTGATACTTAAATTTAGTGCTTATCCAAGCCCTTGATTGAGGGTTTTGTTGGATTAAACAAACAATTAATTGAAGTTTAGGTGTAGAGTAAAATTAACCCTCAATTATGATTGAACCTTGATTAAGAGTTAAGACCTCCACAATTGAACCTTGATCAAGACATCCAATTGAAAACTAACATGGCCAAACACTACAATTCGCATGTTACTAAGTGGAGATGGAATCAAAGTGAAAATGGACTACCCTACAAATGACCTTTAGTCAACTTCAAGAAAATTAGAAAACTTTGGATGATTACAAAATCATGAGTTCGCTACATAGATCATGTGCAAAAAGTATATATGAAAAACGATTGAGAATAAATGTTTATATTAAATATTAGTATAGCATTTTCCTTTAATGTTTATTAGGAGCAATAATAAAGTAACTCAAAAGGAGTTGGTATTATTTAAGATTTCCTTCACGTAATATAAAATTTCCATGCTTGATACAAAATTCAAGTTCCACCTTTTAATTTGATTAGTACTTATTTGCACGACATTTTTCAATTTGACATACAATCCATGAAACTTAGACATGACCCTTTGTCGATATTCGTCTAGTACTTTATAACACTTTACCCCCTCCTCCGTAGGTTTTAGCACATCGTACGTGGGTTTCCTCTACATATTGCAATCACTTATTGCACTTTATGGGTCTTCAAAAAATCACCTCTCCTTATCGGAAAATTACCAATGTACATGAAACACAAAACTCAATTAAAAGTGGATAAACTACTCTTATCAGTTGGTAATTTTCATTTTCCATCCAACAATATTTGGATCTTACCAAGGACAATCCATAAAATACTTACTCACTACATCTAATAAACCACCCCATTATCCCCCACCAACTTAAGTAATTCACCATAACAATGATACCAATAAAATCCATCCAATGCTTAACTAACCTTATGGTATGCACAATCAGGGGTCTAAAATGTAGATAAAAAAATGTATATTAGTCTTCAAGAATTAGAATGAACCTAATATGCAAGGATTATCAAGAGGATTGAAAGGGCTAGCAAAACCACTCTATTGCTCACATTTTACATTTTATTTATTTGGATTTTTAACTATGGGAATTATTTCAAAGGCATGTTTCCATTTCAATATATGCAGCCTTATGGGTAGTTTTTTAATTATATTCTTGCTAACAAATATGTGAAATGATCTAAAATGATCTAAACTGAAAACTAGTAATTTTGGTTTTTCGTAAAAAAAAAATATAAGGCTTAATTGTTTGTTAAGAATGCACTAAAAGTCAATGATGTTTCAAGTGGTGAGCCTCAAGCAACTAAAGGGTGTCATTATCCTATCTAATCTCTAATCCAAGAACACTTTGTTGCTAGGATCTCTAATTCTATGTCTTGAATGCTCATATGCATATTTATGAGGTGCATCGCATCATAGATTAATGTGGACAAGATGATGATTAATAATGATTGACAAAGGTTGAGAAGCACAATGTCAATTATTAGTTATATAATGGTACTTTCCATATGAACAATTAAACCAAACCAAATGTATAGAGACAGAAGTGGCATAGTCCAATGAATATTGTTTTTCTACTTCCAAGTGTTGTGCAAGAATAATACAATGACCTTTGTGATGAGATATTTTAGGGAAGTGAAGATTATGGTAATGGGAAAGGCCTTGGTGAGTCTATTTTATCACATGGATAAGTAATTCCAAGCATGTTGTTCATCCACATTGATGTGTTGACTATCGTATAGAAGTTTTCATGTATCACTATTGAATATTAGATGTGATGATCTCATAAGAAATCATTGGTTGGATAAGGAGTTGGTGCAATGAGGATTTCTTGTTTTTCCATGAGAAATCAATGGGGCAAGCCATCTTAGGGAATTGTCTTAAGTTGGATATAGGGTATACAAGACATTGAAACAACATCATTACCACTCATGTGTTACCAAATGGAGAGGGTAGAGAATTGAATGTTGATTTCCCTACAAATGACCTACGACCACTATTTAGGTGGAACCAACAATAAACTTGTTTACCACCACTATTCACATGAAATGACACTTCCCTAAGAAAATAAATCATAGCTATGATATGTTGTAGTGATGCAACAAACACACTAGCCTCGTAACCCACTTGAGATGCAAATCTGATGAGACATTACAAATAAAATCCCTCTAAGGGAGAAAAAATGAGCCATATGCTAACTTATACTAACCCTAGATTCTAACCTACCATTCCAAAAGTTAAATTGTCCTAGCAACAAGACCCCTCTCATGAAATACAAACTTATGTGTCTTGTAATATCAATCAAATCTATCCCTTAATCAAACATTTTTATGTGTCCTCGTTGATAATTTTGATTATACTTGAGAGAATTTATTGTTCTTCCAAAGCTTGAGTCTTATGATGCTTGAAAATAAAAAAAATATTTTGAATTCTAATGTGACAAGTTAATTATTTTTTTAGCTAAAGATTTCATATATATCTAATATGTCTCGATTATTTGATGTAGATTCCTCTTCTACTCAGTGGGGATAATCTATGGAAATAAATAGAGCTACAAATAGTCCTAAGATCTTGATTCCATATTGTTCAGGGATGTGCCTCCTCCGACTCATGAGAGGACTTGTATGTCTTATAAATAATTTTTCTTGTATTGAGTTGTATAAGTGAGTTGTTACCATCATGAATAATATGTGTTTCTTCTTTGATAAGGACCCCACCATCCACTCGCAAGGGGACATCAACCAGTGGTAGTTAGGAAAGTAGTGCACTTCCATCTAATACTACCCATACATCATCTTAGAGAGGGGTATTGGACACATGTATTTTGTGGAAATTATTCTTTAGTTATAAATATCTTTAATTTTGAAAGTTTGATTTCATGAGCAAACAAAAAATAAATTTTATTGTATATTTATTTTTGGTCTATCTTGTAGAGGTCCCTATTGGACAATGTCATCCTGCATCTCCCCCACCATGGGGGAATTAGGTAACACATATAGAGGAGATATATGGCTAGTATAATCACTTACATCGGGAAATACAAGACATTGGGGTTGATAGACTCACTTGGTGATTGATGTTGATGATGCTCAATAGTTTTGAGTAGTTGATGAGACTATATCATGAGGGTGGCACAACAGAGCACCCGTTATCATAGTGTTATTACAAGGATGGGGCATAAGATGTTGGGGAAACATAAATGAGATGCGGTGAGAGATACAATGAGAGGACATGATGTGAGGGGTACTCTATTAGATATCACTCATAATAGTGAAAGAGGAAACTAATCAAACTATAAGAATTAAATCTTGAGGTTGTAGCACCTTATATTTATCGAAGCATGGAGAATGTCCTGCCACCATGATGAGGTTGCATTGTATTTTTCAACACACACACACACACACACATAGACTGAGTTCATTCTACACATTGAGCCTTATTATATCAACAAACCATCAGGTTTTTTTGGTCCTTGTAGGGGGACATAAGTATGACCATCTTGGGGCTTGTAGATATCCTATTGGTGTACTACCTCCTGTAAGCTTTATCCATTATCGAGTAGGAGTATCATTTCCCCTTAGGAGTTAGAAGAACAATCCCATCTCAAATTTGATGTGAGGGATAAGATAGTGGACACCAAGCACATTGAATTCAACAATGTTTCAATTTATTTAGTTGGGAAGAGATATGGACATCCACCTATTTCTACCAAACCTTGGTCTATTATGGATGGACTATGAGTTACTTTCTTTAATACTATATGAGGATTTATTAGAGTACATTTTTATTCCCAAGATGTGTATTTTGTGTATTTATAGTTGTATGGGAGATATAGGCCATGTCCTAGATGTGAGGTATAGTTTTGTACAATTATATGTGCTTAAATTATCTTTATGATTTGCTAATTGATCACAGAAATACATGTAGAACCGATTCATTAAGTAATATTATTTTATTTATAAATCATGCAATTATCTACATTACTAAATGACACTAGCTTAAATATTCTAGAGGTTTCTCATCCACACATGAAAGTTGAAGGAGACCAAGTTAATATATAGTTAAATTCAATAAGTTTCAATTGATATAAATTGTGTATTCCCTTACATATTTGCAATTGGTTATTTCATCCTAACATGCTTCACATGTTCCCAATTTAAACTATATAAGGTAAAGACAAGGGTGTTGCTAAAGGTCCTAGCTCTAAGCCTAAACTTGAATCTCAACTATAGTCCACACTACAAAGATATGTATTGAAATTTAGGCCCTAGTGGATAAGATATAATGTGTGCATCAATTCAATAGAATCCATATTATACATCACTTTTTAAAACAATGATTATATTATTTATTTATTAATTTGAGTGTTTACATTTAATGTCATCGCGCAAAGGTATAGGTACAGGGGGATTCCAATGCCACATTGATGTGGGAACATGAGTGGGATGCAAGAGTTCCACATTTTGATGATGGTCCATCAATGATCCAAGGATTTGTTGCAAAATCATGAATTGATACAAATAGGTGTATATGGTTTGAAATTGAAATTTTCATTTAATTTTTAATGATAATCATGTTTTAAAATCATAAATTGGTCTCATGTTCCTAAGGCATTGATGTGGTCATTCATCCTGAGTAGTGCGTGCCTAACAAGGATGTGAAAACTCAAATTCCATATACATGGTTTACCTTCAAATTTAGTAGGTAACTTGATCCATCTACTTAAAATTTGAATATATTGTCAATATAAACTTTTTACTCAAATTTATCTAACTTGATTTTAATTTTTAATTTCATAAGAAATTATGGATAATTTTCTTAAGAGTGATAATCATGTTAGCACTCTTGTGGGTGATGAGGAGCTTGGTGTAGGTGATGATGGCAGTGGTTATGACAATGGCATTGGTGGCACATGATCTGACTATGCAATGTTTTCTTAAAGCCTTGTTCCCATTCCATTTGTTTGTCTATATCTAGGTGCCTTGATTTATACTATCCGTTTATTCTATACGAACTTATTTCCTTTTAGTCTATATGGAATTTGTGATTATTTCATGGAATTTATGATTATTTTGATTGAGGTTGATTATCATTCTACAAATACAATTAACAAGGTTTCTTAAAAAAAAATCGTCCATCAAGTTAGATCAATAAACATACTCAATAGAATTAATCATCTATTTATTTTTTCAAATATTTCCTTTAAAATGTAAAAAACTATGCATACAAGAGCCATAACTAAACTATAAATGTGTTTTACATCTTGTATAAATCAAAATTACTAAATTACACATGTGCAATATTAATAATCTAATTTAAAGTCACGACCAAGCCAGACACCAAATTCGTGTATGATACTCTCTTGTTTGTGGGACAAGGGACCCCTCCATACAACGATTTCACTTTTAAAGTCTACAGAGATGTACATACCATACCCCCTATATATTTGAACCTATGAGCTCCTAGGATGAAACACATATTCTTAACCATTAAACCCACTCAAATTGTACATAAAATTCAAGATATCCTAAACATGATTATTTTTATATTAATTAAATAACATTCTCATTATCATTCATATTAAATCCAAACCTAATAAAAAGAAATAACACAATGATTATAATGTGATTATCACTCACTCATCATAACCTTTATTTTCATGTTAATTAATATAATCAATGTCTCATTCATCCTCCTCCTTATTTACTATATCCTCTGTACAATGAATCCACAAAATACAAAGTATTCAAATGGAGAATTCTATTTTCAGGGTTATAATATCTTAACTATCTGTTTCATCACTAAGGAGTCTTTTCCAAATATAAGATATTTGAGATTCAATTTAAAAGCTAGGTCCAACTCTTAACTATTTTTAGTCATTTGGGTCGTCACTCGAAAAAACTTTCAATTATAATCTTTAATACTTAGTATTTGTTTCAACTCTTTCATCACTAATGAGTATTTTTCTTAGTCATTTGTATGGTCACTATCTTTCAGTTATAATATTTAATACTTAGTATTTGTTTCAACTATTTCATCACTCAGGAGTATTTTTCAATTATAAGATATTTGAGATTCGATTTAAAAGCTAGGTCCAACTCTTAACTATTTTTAATAATTTAGGTGGACACTATAAATATCTTTCAATTATAATCTTTAATACTAATTATAAGATATATGAGATTCAATTTAAAAGCTAGGTCCAACTCTTAACTATTTTTAATAATTTAGGTGGACACTATAAATATCTTTCAATTATAATCTTTAATACTTACTTGAGGACTATATTTAATAATTAAATAATATTTGTAAAATTCACAAAATATTTACATATAAAATTTTAATTGGCATTCTTGTGTCTTGAGAGTACCAAAAAAATTTCATATAATTGACATTCTTGTGTCTTGAGAGTACCAAAGCTTTTGAAAGATGGGCAATGTTTATGATAATTAAATTTAGAGATTGGCATGGTATAAAACTACTAAACTTTAAGATATTAGAATTGAATATCCAACTCTATTTTATATAATTATTTTAATTTATTAAATAATTATTTTTATATTTTTTATACTTTTTAAGATATTAAAAATGGATATCCAACTTTATAACTAAGTGTTATATAATTATTTTAATGTATTAATATTATTAAATTATTATTTTCGTATATATATATATAAGTTTTTGCATTACTGATAGGGAGAAAATATACAAAACTTTTTTGTTGTTGGCTTGTCCACTGGAAAATCAGATCAATAACAAAACAAAATATTGTTTTTCAACGTTTGTTTAATATATCTAAGGCCTATGGTTGATAAAATAGAGTAGAAATACCTCCAAGTTCCTCTATGAGAGCTTCTATATTTATTTAAACTACTAATCAGAGGTGGTAAGCCCAAGCCTTACTGGTATTTAAACAAAAACCATAGGAGGAATAATATATAACTTGGCTAATGGTGTGGCATGCTACTGCTGGGACTTGGGATGAGCGTAGTCCAGGTTGGACAGATCCATGTCGACCAACTTGTCCACAATCACATTCATCTTGTGGTCGACCAACTTGACCTAGATTTGCATGTCATTAAGCTGCAGGAGAACCTCTTCGTGGGCTTCATGGTGGTCGAGAAGAACTTTTCCCATCAAATTTTTCAAGTGCCAATAGATGTCCACTGTTTTCAGGTACTGCGAGGACCAGTCACAAATAAAACTAGTGTTCGGGACCCACGAGCTTGTCGTCTCCTTCACCCCATCGTCTGAGATGAACTTCCTTAAAACCATAACATCTGCTTTGGCTGCATCCATTTTTGACTGAATTTCGGGAGGGGTAGCTAAGCGATATGTCTCCGTCGAGTTCTTAGCCACATCCACCAAGAGAAATCTTGACTGGGTTCTGGGTCGGCGAGAGGTTCCCCCCCGACCCTAGGGGAGGAGCTGCCTTGAGCCATGTAAAAAAGGGTGGAGAACCGAAGCACAGAGTGCATGGGTGAGAATGGAAAGGAGCTATGAAGCAATTGGGAAGCTGTGAAGGAGCAGGAGAGATAGGCAACAATAAACCAACAGTAGTGCAGCCAAAAGGAGACATAAATGACATAATTATCCTGTGTCAGAGCCCATAAATTGAGATCGTTGCGATGATTTGCAGAGATATGGGCCGTATCAGCCATCAGGCTCCTGTGCTTCACCATCTTTCCAAACCTCGTGCAAAGGACACTGGGCTCAAGCTGGTAAGGAGTGGGCAGAGTCATGACGTGAGAGCGAGGACAGGGAAACTCAAGTATGANAAGGATATATCAAAAAGAAAATTTTAATAGTCCTAATTGATTATGGCAGTACTCATAACTTCATTCACTATAAATTATCCAAAAATCTCAATTGTTTTGTATATCCAGCGCCAAAGTTTCAAGTAATGATTGCAGATGGAGGAACTATCAATTGCTCAGGAAAATGCAATAAGATCAATATTACTATGGAGAAATATGTAATGAATATTCCAATGATTGCTATACCCATGGGTGGTTTTGATGTCGTACTAGGAGTCTAATGGTTACAATCATTAGGAACAGTGGCTATTAATTTTCAAGAACTTTTCATGAAATTTTCATTGGAAGGAAAAGAAATTGAGTTAGGAGGTATCATAGGGAAACCTGGTAAGGTGATAAGCTCTAATGGCATGACAAAATTATTGAAAAAGGGGCATCAAGGTGTTATTTCACAACAATTCTCACTAAATTTTTAAACATCTGAGCCATCTATTCCTCAAGATCTCCAAGGGATCATTGATAATCATTCCAAAGTATTTGAAGATATTCCCAAAGGTCCTCCACCCACTCTAAATCATGATCATGATATTCACCTAATTCCTGGGAGTGTTCCTCCTAACATCAGGCCATACAGATACTCTTATGGCCAGAAGAGTGAAATTGAGCGCATGGTTGAAGAAATGTTAGAGGTTGGCATTATTATACCTAGCCAAATTTCTTACTCTGCACTGGTGGTAATGGTATTCAAGAAAGATGGCTCATGGTGTATGTGTCCATATTATAGAGAGCTCAACAAGATCACTATTAAAGATAAGTTTNAAGAGACACAACATTTATCCTGGGAAACTCTCTAGGGGAAGAAAACCCAACAAAAACTTCCTTATCATAAATAGCTTATACAATGTTCAAGAGATAACTCAAACCAATACAGAAAGTCCTCCCCAAGAGATGCGCTGCTCTTCTCCCTCTCTCCAACAGGTAATTGCAGCTTGCCTCATAAGAGAATGAGCAAGTGAGTTGTGTGTTTGAAGTGAGGCGCTAGCTTCTTATTTATATCAGACTGGCACGTGTGAAAGGTCACAACTGGCAGGGCCGACCTCTCACTCTGGGTGGGTAAACTCACCTTTAATTAATTCTGGGTCTTCCATTATAACTGCTGGGGCCTACTTCTTATTTTGTCCTTTGTAATTGTCCGATGACCAATCCGCAAAAGTAGATTTGGTCCTTATACAATTACCGACATGATTGATCCTCAATGGGGATTAATCCAATAACAATAATAATAATAATGACATGATTAACCCGCAATGGGGATTTAATCCAATAGTAAAATAATAATAAGAATGCTCTTCGTAGTTAAATTATTTCAACAGTTTCAACATTTAATACAACCCTATACGGTGTAACAGTTGAAGTTGGGCTATATTGTCGTCCTTATACACACTTGCAAACATGGACTAAGTCTCAATCTGTAATGTTCCCAAGCCAAGATGCCAAGAACATTTCGTTTTTCATGATTTTTTAACTGTTTTCTGGTTGTGGCATTTCGTCAAACACTTTGCTGATTTGGTCTTTTAGGTTGCACTAGGGTTTAATATGATGATTTATATGTGTGTTTGCAGCAATAATCAAGAAGATATAGCAATGGAACATACCTCAATCATATGCAAGAAAAACAACACAAGAGATAACTCAAAATACCTCAGATCTGATATTATTCATAATAGAAGAAGACCCTGATACAATGGATCTGCAGATCTGGTACAATATAGCTAAGATCTAGTAGCAAAATGGAGATAACTCTCAAGCAAGACCAAGAAGACAAGATATAAGCCTCCCAAGGCCGCCTGACTACCATAGATGAAGAACATCATGAGATCTCGGCCCTCAAGATGGATAAACTACGCCCTGCTGGAAGATTGGATGCACCCAATAATTCGGCCCTCCTATTTGGCACCGATAGCAAGTAAAACTCTCCAGAAGAGTAGATCTGGAGTCTAGAAGCAAGATGGGATAGATCTCCCGCTGAAGAATGGAGCTTGGGCCAGTCCCATGAATAGATCCACTCAAAAGTTACGCCCTCCTCTTGGAGAAAATGTCTCACTCCCAATATAAATCAATGCTCCACTAAAGTACCTCCCGGAAGAGCCAAAAAGGGTGCTATGGCCTCTACAAAGATAACCCAGTAACTGGATTCTCCAAAAACTCTTCTCCTTGGCCAAAACGAGTTGTTCTAGCCCCACAAATGCGCCCCCCTTGCTGGAAACCCTCAATGGTGTGCTCTCTCTCTTTCTGTACCTGTGGCTGGTGTAGAATCCCTCTGAAGGTGAGTAGATCTGATGTAGAATGGTGAGGGAGGAATCTTTC